>CAUYRH010182001.1:0-27316 GCA_963574655.1 Perodicticus potto | reverse complement strand
GCCCTGAAGCACCACTTGCAGTGACAGAAGACAACATGTGCTCTTGACATTAAATAAATTCCAGAACCTACAACACTGCCCAATATTCCAAAACACTACACAGCTGGCCAAAGGCACTCCGGGACATTAGGTGGAGAAGGGTCGGCGTGGTTCTGTAGATGTGCTCGTTTGCTTTTTATACCCATCTGTACTATTTAAAGATTGTCACCACGTGCTTTTAGCTTGTTTTCTAAAAAGATGTTAAAATGGTATTTCTATAGTAAACCTAAAACAGGAACACCTGTGACACCTGTCTTGTTCAGTGAAAAGGGTGGACCACAGCATTCGTAAGAGAAAACCCAAATAAAAAGAGATTTTCAGCGTGGCAAACATGACCAGTGAGGGAGGCCCACAGGATCACTCTGCACATTTCTCTACCCTCCTAGGGGTCCTTGTTGAGCATAAACCAGCCACCTTCCCAGGGACGTGTGTGGGAAAATGTGTACTCAGATTTATACACTACAGCACTGCCTCTGTGCCTCTCAACAGTAAGAGACATCGTCTCTGCCAGGCTCAGGCCACACTCGGGACTGTCCCTGCTGATGGCACCACACAGGCACAGAAGACCCAACAGCCACAAGCAGTGGAGTCCCCGGATCCCCACAAGCAGCCGCAGAAGAGCCCACCGGGACAGCAGAGACTGAGCACCAGCTAATGTCAAGAAATTCTCACTAGCTTTGCCAACACACTAGTGGTGTCACAGTCATGATTTTTTACAATTCCATGTCTATTAGACTTAAATATGAAAGAAGATGATACCTGGGATGTGGTCGACAAAAATTACCATTCCCTCACAAAAACAGGAGGGAGGAGCTGGATGGAGCGACGCGAGCACGATGCTCGTGACTGCCGAACTGGACATGTGAAGTGGGTAGTTTCCCCTTGATGTGAGCCAGAATTTTCCATAAAAGGCCACATTTTTGTAAGTCCACAACATACCGAACCCCACAGTCACAATGACAGCACAGAACAGCACTGCCTGCCAGGGGACCCTGGCCCTTCCCAGGGCTCTGCCTGGCAGGACACAATGAGGGTTTTTTCTCCCCTCACATCCCTCATATTTCAAGGGGAAAATGTCAGGGGCTACACATGATGGGTGACCACAGAGCCTCTGCAAACTCCTTACCTGCAACCCACATGTGACACCCTGGCAGTAGCCCCAGGACATCATAGGCCCTGGACCAGGCAAGGGGACTGACTGGAACAGAGCACACCATCCCTGACCGCCCCTCCTGGTGCTAGGCCACACTTCAAAGGAAGGGGCTACCCTTCCCAGAGGGGCAAGACGGGGCCATGGCCTAGTTCTATCCCCCTGGGCTGCACGGGTTCTGTGCTGGTCAGTTGACTGTGCTTTGCTCCTGCCTTCCATCTGCCAGGCGAACAGGAGGGCGCTGAGCCTCTCTCCCCACCCACCAGAGCCTCAGCAGCGGGCAGCAGGCCAGCATCCTCCCACAGAGACCTGCATGGGCGGCACCCCCTGCAGGGGTTGTAACTAAGGAGGAGAAAGAACCCCACTTCTGATCACCCAGGTCTTTCTTTTAACACATCACTACTGCTTCTGCTAGATACAACTTTGCACCTTAAAACCTACTTGATTTCCTTTGCCACGGCCCTATGGCCCCAGGAGCCTTGCCCAGCGGGCTGAGCTCTGCAGTCTCCTGAGACCACCACCAGGAGGGCCTCCCGCTGCAAGGCCAGGCAACCCCCACAGATTGTTGGAGAGCCACTTGCCTTTGGAGCAGCTGTGGTCATGTTTTGTGTCTCAAGAGGATCAGACCTTCACCCCAGGGCTGCTCCCACTCTCCCCCATTCCTCCAACTCTGGGACAGCCAAGCAGAGTGGAACCCTGGGGACAGTGTCCCTGTTGTGGGGCCATCCTCAGCCCCCGGGCCATGCCTCACAGAAGAAACCAGGACACAAGACGTCACAGACACACTTCAGAGTGAAAACAGATCTTGTCCTTCATTTAGAGTCAGTTAAGTCGAAAGAAAAATCATGATCCAAATAAAAATGTTTAAATGAGAAGACAGAAAACCTACCTACACCAGACATCAAGCTCAATTGGGGAATTAACCTGGCAGAGGTAGGAAACCCATAGAGGACCCTCATTCAGGAGACGACGTTCAGCAACAGGCAAGACAAAGCAAGCTGTGCCGATCACTCCATCCACACTGAACATCCTGGAGGACAGGGTGAGAAGGGCACCGGCAGGCAGGGAAGGGACACAGGCCACCTCCCCAACCCCAGCATCACGGAACCACTTCTGGTTCAAGAAAATCAAAATGATGCTTTCAGACAGTCAGGAACTTGGAACTCGCTGAGTGAACCACGAAACCCCAAGGCAGCCAGGACCACCCTTCAGGGGTGGACACAGGCCCCAGTCTGCATGGGTTTCCAAGGCCTGGGTCCTGATGGCTCTCACGCTGGGGACGGCCCCGTCGAAGCCCTTCCCGACTCCACCTGACATGTCAGTGTCCCTGGGCCTCAGATGCTGCAATCAGCGGCCAGGACCCAACCTGGACAAAGGATCCCCACGTTCTCCCCCCACACTCAGGCGCCCAAGGCCGCGCAGCCCCTGCCCATTGCCAGCCCATGCTCTGGAAAACAGAGCACAACTAAGTGCAGGGAGCCACACGGAGCCAACCCTCAGGGTTTACCTTGTTTTCACAGTTTAAAGAGCTTTATAAATTGAGACAAAATCCACTAGGGTCAGGCGAGCTGGGCGACACTTATTGCATACAAGAATGTTAAAAAAAAATCACAGTTTTGATAGTTCTGCAAAAAAAAACTTAGCAAATTTACAACAAAACTGTCAAGTAATTAAGGCAAGACACTTCACACATGAACTTAAACTGCTAATTAAAATCCCCTCGCTTAATTGACTACATTTGCATATCATTCAACTTGGGAGCAGAGTTTTTTTTAATGGTTTGGGCAACATGGTAGTAACGCCAGAAAGCAGGGAGGCAGCAGGTGAAGAGGAGCGAGTATGCCGCCTGCCGCATCCAGGACCAGGCGCGGGTCCCCACCTCTCTCAGGCCTCCCGCCCTAGGCCCCTCTACAGCAGGCCCCTCAGTGCAAGGAGAGGGCAGATGCCAGGCCCTCACCAGCACAGACCCCACGGCCTGGCCTGGCAGCAGCGCTGAGTCTAAACACATCCTTCACTAGGTCACTGGACATTTGGCAGCCCACATGGCTCGGGAGACACACACACACTCTCAGCACCACATGAGCACCCACGCACTGCCCACGTGGCTGCCTGCCCCACCCGCAGTGCACTCCCCTCCAGACCAGGGCTCCAAGTCCAGACCCCACTTGCCTCCAACACAGGAGTCCCTCACCCCAGTGCCACAGGCTCTCATCACCTCCAGAGAGGAAGCCATAGGGCTGCCACCACCCTCGGGCATCAGGGACCAGTGTGGCAGGAAGTTCCTGTGTCCAGGGGCCCCACGAGTGCCGTGGAGGGTCAGGCAGGGCTGCTACCACCTTGCAGGGCAGCAT
Source organism: Perodicticus potto (assembly GCA_963574655.1). Lineage (NCBI taxonomy): Eukaryota > Metazoa > Chordata > Mammalia > Primates > Lorisidae > Perodicticus > Perodicticus potto. Next base: position 23,776 of record CAUYRH010182001.1, on the reverse strand, counting down.
GGAAACAACACGTTCAGAGCACAAAGGCCCTACTCGGCCTGGCTACCAGAGGAACCACAGCCAAGGAAAGCCAGAGTGCCAGGGCAGCTGTGACCCTCGTCCAGTGCCATGCACAGACAGCGGTCTAGGGGGCCAGGCAGGGAGACACAAGGACAAACTGCTTTCCAGGAACAGTTTGAGCTCCCCAAGTGACATAACTCCTCTTGAACAAACCTCTAGGGATTGGCAGGGGCAGAATGGGACCCAGAGACACCCACTCTATCCTGCCCTGACCACACTGGGCCATACCAGGCAGGAACCACAAGGCCAGCCCCAGCACAGCACCTGGCAGACAAGCCCCTAATACCACATGCACTGGACTTCTAAACACCAGCCTCTCCAGGCAGGTCAGCTCCTTAAATTCCTGTCCTGGGGGAGGAGGGTCCAAAAGATCTCCATTCATCTCCCCAGAAGACACATACCTCTGAGGACCCCCACGGATGGAGCTCAGTGCAGGGCATGAGTTAGGAAGGGGAGTGGCCACATCTGAGCATGGTCAGTGCCTGGGCCCCCAGAGCACTGCATGCCACACACCAGCAAGTCCCAACAAGATACCCTTGCCAAAAATACCAGGGAAAAAAAAAGTAACGTTTTGGCTTGGCACCCTTACCAAGGTACCCTTGCCAGCCACATACACCAAAGTTAACAGGTTCGAACCAACTAACCAACCCTGGCCAGCTAACCAACAATGACAACTGCAACAAAAACCAGCCAGGCCTTGTGACAAGCACCTGTATTCCAGGCTACTTGGGAGGCTGAGGCAAAAGAATCTCTTGAGCCCAAGAGTTTGAGATTGCTGTGAGCTGTGATGCCACAGCACTCTACTGAGGGCGACATAGTGAGACTGTCTCAAAAAATAAAAAACAAAAAAAAAACCACTGGGCGGTGCCTGTGGCTCATCAAGTAGGGCGCCGGCCCCATATACCAAAGGTGGCGGGTTCAAATCCGGCCTCAGCCAAACTGCAAAACAGAAAAATAGCCGGGAGTTGTGGCAGGTGCCTATAGTCCCAGCTATCTGGGAGGCTGAGACAAGAGAATCGCCTAAGCTCAGGAGTTGGAGGTTGCTGTGGGCTGTGACGCCACAGCACTCTACCGAGGGCGATAATGTGAGACTTTGTCTCTACAAAAAAAAAAAAAAATACCCTTGCCTCTGCCAGACCCTGGCCTGTGCCCATCAGGACAAGCCTAGCCCGAGGCCGCCAGCCAGAGGTACGTGAGACTGTAGGAGTCCGTTTCCTGCAGGGGCCATTTCTTTCAAAGGATGCCACAGTCAGGGCCCATCCAGGCCAGACCAAAGCCAGGAATAACACGAGCGTGCACCGCCAGCCACGGGTAACACTGCAGTGCGTTCTAAGCACTCCACCGCAGACCCAAGGTGGGAGCACCTGAGTCAGTCCTGAGTGGACCACTTTCTAACAAACACAAAAAGGGCAGGAAAAGACAGACACCTGAGGAAGACCCTACCTCTGCTCCTACAGGAAACCACGTTCCCTTTTCTAGCCCAAGAGCACAGCTGCTGATGACCCATGATAGCCAGTGGCCTCAGGCCCCACGACCGGTTGCTCTAACCCCAAAGCTGCCCGCAGAACAGCCTCACACACGACCCCCAGAGCAGGATAAGAGTCACACCTGGACTTCCCAGTCCACTGCCTGCAGCTGCAAAATTTTGAAGCCAGAACGCTCTTTGAATCTTTGTAAGTCAAAAAGTAACATCAAGGCGGCACCTGTGGCTCAAAGGAGTAGGACGCTGGCCCCATAAGCCGGAGGTGGTGGGTTCAAACCCAGCCCCGGCCAAAAACTGCAAAAAAAAAAAAAAAGTAACAGCAGACCAGACGTAAATGCCAAATGCCAACACTGAATCTCAGTTACTCCCAGGTTCATGCCAACTCCTCTCCCGAGGCCCTTCATCTGTCTGTCTCCGCCCAAAGACAGGAGAATTACTCAAATAAAGCAAAGGCCAAAGCAGGACCCTGGCAGTGTGGATGCTCCACCCACTCAGTCCTTCTTCCAGATATCAGCAGCGTCCCCATTCCCTCATATTTAAAGTCCACGCCCGAATGTGCTCTGTCATTTTAATAAATAGTAGACGCCTGTGGCAGCACATCCCAGAACTACAGGACACCCCTGTCCCCAGCAAGGACAGCGCTGGAAGACAGGCCTGCTGGGACAGGCTCTCAGACCCACAAGATGCTGTGCTGGGAGCTGTCACCAACCAAAGTTCCTACCAGGATGTACCAAGCACTCCCCTGGGGTGGCCCCAGGTAGCCTCAACAGACAGCAAGGCAGCACCTGGTCTCCAGAGCAGTGACTGAGCCCTGAGCGGTCAGGTGGAGGCAGACCTTGGTGAGGTTTACCCAGGCAAGAAGGTGATCTCATGGTCCCCACCACCACACATGGCCCCCAGGGACACCATCCGTGATTGTGCTGGACACTGACCAGAACCCACTTCCGCCGATGCAGGTGACGGCCAGGGCAGGAAGGGGCCAGTCCCCAGAATGTAAAAGATCAGTCTTCAGGGCTCCCTCCATGACCCCCACCTCTGCCCCAGGGGCCTGCAGTCAGGAGGGGAAGAGCATTTTCCTTCCTTCTCAGTTCTCCCAGATCTTAAGAAAATAATTCAGCCTCTGTATTTTGACTCAAAACAAAGAAACTTTTTAAAAACATTTCAGTTGAAACTTGCATAATTCTTCCAATGGAGAAACCCTCCCCAAACTTTCGCAATCCTTAGAAAGAGACACATTATTGCCACAGAGAGCCCAGCCACGGTGGACACCTCCTGCCAGACGGCCAGGGCGCTGGCCCAGCCCTTCCACCTCCTCCCAAAGGCCCAGCCTAGGCGTGGCGCAGTCCCAACCTGGGCTCTGGGGAGGGCTGGGTCACACTCAGTCCAGACTTCCTCACATGCGGTATCCTGTCTGTCCCTGAGTCTGAGACAGACACTACACCAACCTGCTGCGGAGAAGTTGGGAAACAAGACACTAGAAGTCAATGACCTTACTCCCCCACAGCTCCATGCTGCCCTGCACTCAGGACACAGGTGAGGGCCACTCAAGTAGCCTGCTGCCCCAGAAGGCCAGAGAGGGGCTCAGCCCGGGTCCCAGACAGACCAACATGCTAGGAGAGTGACCTACACAGGCTCTGCTCACTGTAGAGGGGGAAGGAGGGCCCTCGGCAGGAGTGGGCAGTGGGCACCCACGCCCCCCCCCACCCTTCCTGGCTCCATGGGGCACACAGGAGCCAGAGCCCACTCTTGAGTCACTGCTTCTCCCCTTGACAAGACCCCACTGGCGTTCCTTCTGGACTGAGCAACCAACACAAAGGCCCAGGAAGCTTGGGGAGGACACACAGCAAGCCCCTCTGACACAGGCCCCCGATTGCGGGCATCCGCCTGAGTTCAGGCCCAGACACTGCGACAGCCGCTGTCTTGATGGGTCCTGGAAAAAGCAGGTCAGCTCCAGCTCCTGATGCTGTCCCTTCCCAGGGTCACTCTGGCTTAGAAGAACAAAATGCAACCTATTTGCAGGGTCCCAAAGCCCAGCACTCCCTTCCTGGCCAGGTGTCTGCCCCTGACCAGTGACTGTCCAGTGGGGTGGCAGGCAACTCACACCAAGTGACCATCAGCCCTTGTCCCCTTAAGGGGCACCTCGACCCACAGAAAACAGCAATTGCACCTGATAGGCCCCTCTGGGAACCGGGCGTCTGAAGGGCAGGGAAACGACAACCTGCACTACGCAAACCTCCAGTCCAGAAGCATGCCAACCACAGGGAGCAGCTGAGAGAAGGCCCCGTCGCTGAGGCACGGCTGCCGCCTCAGGAGGCACCACCTCGTCGTCAGCCTGAAAGGCCAGCACTCAGTTGCCCAGCAAGACGTCCTGTGGGACAAGGAGCCGCGTCCCGGGCAGCAGGCCAAATGGCAGCGCACACTGCCACACTGTCTCCCTTTCAGAGAGTGCCCAACCACAGACGGAGGCCCGTCCAGACCAAAAGCCATCAGACAACCCCAGAAAATGGGACAGAGTGCCCCTGGGCAGAGGAGAGGGGTGGGGCAGGTAAAGCTCAGAGGTGCCTCTTTGCTGTGTTTCCCAGCAGCAAAACCTGTCCACACCCCACCATGGTCAGATATAAACACCCAAGATCAACAAGGCAGTGGCCTCCAGTTTATTCGAATAAGGCAGAGAGTGAGCAACGTGTTCAAGTCACAAAGCCAGTGAGGGACAGAATGGGGAGGTAAGACCAATTCCACCAGCCCAGGACAGTGGCCACAAGGGTCCCTGAGAGGTAACTTGCCAGGAACCCGGGCAACCCGCCTGGTCTTCCAAGTTACACCACAGGAGGAAAACTGGGCCTGATGGCCACCAGACGGGGTGGACAGTTCCGCTGCCCTCCATGCCATCAGAGCACCACTGAGGACTGCTAGCCCTTCACACTGTCACAGTGCTGCTGACATGCTACGGCCTCCAGTCTGGCTGTCTGCCCACAGGGTTTCCGGGGCTGGAAGCTAGAGCCCCACCTCCGGCTCGGTTCCATGCTGGGGCAACCACAGGAAGCATGACCCCACCATGGCCAGGCTGCTGACAAAGCTGGACAGGCTAAGGTAACAAGGGCGTCAGGGACTCTGGGGAGATCACGGGCCTCGCCCCACCACAGTGGCAGAGAAGCAGTGACCATGTCCACTCTGGCAGCATACAGTGCATGGGCCTTGTAAGCTCCCAGAAGGCATCCAGCACCCTCCCCTTCAGCAGAACCCAAGCGCCTGCTGGGAATAGCAAGCCCTGCAAAGATGGTTCCAGTACATTCTTTGTTCCTCTGCCCTTGTCCTCAGTAGATTAAAAATATTAAAATAAGCTACAAAGGAAGTGAAAAAAGCAAAATCTATCCCAAGAATGAGCTATCAAGAGGCGAGTGGGAGGAGCCCCTCAAGACCAGCAGGGGCTGGGGGGCTTCCTGGCCACTCCCTCTAGGACAAGGGGTCGGCAGCATGTGTCCACGCCCACCCTGGCATTGACATTCCTTCCCACGTGGTGCCCTGTGCATACACAGACAAGCGAGTGCAGGGTCTAGGAGAATCTCAGGGTGGCTATGGGGCCCAGAACTGCCAACTACAGTCACAAGTCATAGGTGGGAGCAGCCCCTGCCCACTGCACCATGCCCAGGCCACAGAGCAGGTGGGCAAATGCCCCACCAAAAGGATGAAGCAGCCCTCAGTCCCTTGTCAGAAAGCACTCAGGAGCCAGCAAATGTGCAGGGACCCAGGCTGAAGCTGTGAGTGCCAAGGCAGGGTTGAGCTGCCCCTCAGGCCAGAGACCCCAACCAGTCACTCTGAGCATGTCTCCTCATGGCTGGGGAGCCCTTTCTCATTCAGTAAATGAAATTTCAGAGCCACACTAGAAACCCCAAAGGGAAAGGCAGCCCCAGAGCATCAGTTGAAGTGACTGAAGGAAGCTGCAGGTCAGCCCCATGACAAGACCAGGCATTCCCTGAGACCTGGGGCCTTGGCACCCAGGACCACAGGGCCTGCTGCAAGGTGGGGAGAAACCAGATTACCTGGGCGCCACTGGGCCATAGCTATGACAAAGAGGCTCAGCCAGCCACTGCACCAGCCCCAGCAAACCCCAGGAAGACAGAAAGACCACAAACACACATGGCCCAGAGTCGGACAAAAACAAACACAGACACACCCTGCTCAGATGAGATAAGTGACTCTCAGGCCACAGACAACCCACACCCGTCTGACCGAGCCCACCACATCCCTACACACGTGGTCTCCTTGGGTAGGGGTGCTGGCCAGGGTGCAGGCGCCCCAAGGGAAGGCCCCCCCCACCTCACGGGGAACACCACCACATCTGCCCTGGCCCCTCTCCCCATCTGAAGCCCACTGGGGTGTCTACAGCTCCACGGCCAGCATCCTCCTCCGACTCAAAGGGGGTCTGCAGATGGCTGCCACCCTAGCTCCAGCCTAGCCGGGGGCAGGGACACCATAGAACACACATGCACACACATGCTTAACGGCCCCCTCTCAACAGAGGCGACAGCCCCTCGTTTCCATCCACAGCCCCTCCTCCCCACGACTCTGACACTCCGCTGGAGGGGCGCCCAGAGAAAACCGGGCTGAAGCATCTATTCACAGATTCAGAAAAAAAGTTTGATGCAATAGCTGAATTAATTAGGCCTCCCAAGAATAGCTGAGCCAATGCAGCATTCTGTGTGTGCAATTTAATAAGCCTGGATATTTAAAAGAAAAGTTACAAATACTCAGGGAGGTGTGCAACGGAAAGTTCCCCAGGCCCCCAGCAAATGGTTTCCATGTCCAGAGGCCTGGGAGCTGCCCAGGCCGGATCCCACAGATCCTCCAACTGGCAAACAACAACGCCCGGCCAGCGGCCCTCAGCACCGCACCCTTCTGCGTTTCAGAGCAAAGAAGGAAATGGGTGAGTCCCAAACAAACTGTCGGCGGCCTGAAACTCTCAAGCCTGGGAGCCCACTGACCAAGCCAGAGCCCGGGGCCCAGTGGCCCTCACCACTCACACAGGTCTTTGGGATTTGTGCAGACCCAGGGAATGGAGACAGGGCTGGGCCCACCAAGTCTGGGTCCCTGCCACGCAGCCCAGACCCCTGGCTTCATCTGCATCCCAAGGCTTGAAGGCATAAAACAGGGAGCTGGTGGCAAACCAGGCCCTGCCTTGCTGAAGCTCTGCTGCTGGGGGCCAAGGGAAGGCAACTGCCCCCATCTGCAAGTCTGTGAGGCTTTGGGGTGAGCAACCTCCACTAGGCCCTAAAATCCTCAGCTAAGTCTTCCAGCCTGGATCCTGGCAGATATAATGCCCCACAGCCCAGAGCAGGCCTCTTTCTCAGGGCAAGCACTTAAGGACTGTGGCACCCCACCCCCACCCCAGCCCATCCAGCCTATCTGGGTGATGGTTGTGGGTGGGGGAAGGGAAGAGCTTTGTTACCCACCAGGCCTCGCTCCCTGAGGTCACCCCAGGGGTCAGGCAAGAGAACCTTCTCCCAAACCATGGGCCCCTGGCCATGGGAACGCTGACAATGCCCTACATTTGCTCAGAACAAAGCAAAACGCTGAGACTTCGGACCAGGCAGCCTTCGGAGGCCAAGCCCGAGGCCCCAGAGGGCTCCCACCCAGGTGGGGCTGCCCCAGCTCCCAGGCCCAGGACACTCACCCTGGGTACCCGCCGCTTGTACTTGTTGCCATAGTCGAACTTCTCCTTCACGTCGTCCAGGCAGCGGCCCAGGCGTGCCTGCTCCTCCTTGCCCGTGTAGTCCTGGCTCAGCAGGATGTAGGCCCGCCAGTTGGCCGAGTCGAAGCCCCAGTGGCAAGTCCGGTTCTCCAGGGCTTTGTGTGAGTGCACCACGAACTTGTGTGGCGGGTACATGAGCCGGCAGTCGAGGCACTGGATGCAGGCGGCGCTGGGGCTGCTGTAGAGCTCGGGCACCAGCAGCCCTTTGCACTTGCCGAAGCATTCGTGGTACACGCGCACGCTGCGCTCGCTGAGCTCCAGGCCCCGCGCCAGGCTGGCGGCCAGCTCCTTCTTGCAGGGCGGCGGGTAGGCGCCGCCGTAGAGCAGCGCGTTGCACAGGCGCTCGGCGTCCGTCTTGGTGATGAGCCCGCACGAGGGCGCCGAGAAGGGCAGGATGCCCATGACTTTGAGGATTTCCAGCTGGTCGGCCGTGCAGCGCGAGCAGTAGATGTGGAGCTCATCACACACTGAGTTGATCTGCTGCAGCGAGAAGTCGCGCAGCACCGAGTTGAGGATCTGCGGCAGGCACAGCCGCTTCTCACCGCCCACCACGAAGCACGAGATGGTCTCGCCCTCCAGCACGGTCTCGCAACGCTCGGTGGAGCGGTCGGACGGCATGAAGAAGGGCCCGGGCAGCACGGGCGTCGGCGGCTGGATGGCGGGCAGGTGCAACACGGGCGGCGGCTCAGCGGCTGCGGGCACCGGCGCTGGCACCGCGGCCGCGCCCGCCTCCTTGGCGCTCTCCTTCTTGTAGGCCTCCTGCGCCCAGCGCGCCGAGAAGGCGGCCGGGCCGCCCAGCGAGCTCATAGAGCTCAGGTGGAACTGCTCCAGCGTCTTCTGCAGCCCCGGGTGCGGCTGGAAGCCGCCTCGGCCGCCCGCCGCCGCCTCCATGGTGCGCTCCGGATCCCCGGGCCGCTCTCGCTCCCGTGCGCCCGGGCCCCCGCGGCCCCCGCCGCCGCCCCGCGCGCCCCGGCGGCGCCCGCGGCCCCGGCCCCGGCCGCCCCCCACCGCCGGCTCCCGACCGATCACGGCCGCGGCCTCGGCCTCGCCCGGGGGCGGGAAGGGGAAGGCGGGCGGGGCGAAAGGGTCCCGCCGCTGGAGCCCGCCGCCGCCCGGGCCCGCCGCCACATCCACGCGCCCCGCGCCGCGCCCGCCGCCGCCGCCGCCGCCCGGGCCCCCCGCGCGCCCCCCGCGCGCCCCCCGGGCTCTAGGCGCGGGGCATGCCCCGGCGCGCGCCGCCACCGCCAACGCCAACGCTCGCGGGCCCGGGGCTCGCGGGGGGCGCGCGGGCAGGTGCCGGCGCCGCGAGGCGCGAATCGCCGCGGCGGCCGAGGCCGAGGGGCCCGGGAGGAGCGGGGGCGCGGGCGCGGGGCCCGCCGGGCCGTCCTCGCGCGGCGCGCCGCCGCCGCCCCGCTCCTCCCACCGCGCGGCGCCCGCCCGGCTCGTCCCGGCGGCGCTGGCCGGCCGCGTCGCGCCCGCCGCCGGCCCCCGGCCCGCCCGCCCGCCGGCTCCGCGGCCCGCCCGCCCGCGCGCGCGGCTTCCGCGGCGGCGGAGGCGCCTCTGGTCCACGGCCCTCAGAGCGCGGCGGCGGCGGCGGCGGCGCGGGGCTCGGGGCGCTCGGCGTACATCCTCCCGGCGGCTCGCTCCGGCTCGGACTGAGCGCCCGGCGCTTAGCTCACGCCGCCGCCGCGCCGCCCCGCCCCGCGCTGGCCCCGCCTCCCGCGCTGTTTGTTGCCGTGCGTCCGCCTCAGCCCGAGCGCCGGCCAAGAATGTGACCCGCTCCTCGCCGCGCTCTTCCAGGAAAGCGCGCTCCCCGCCCGGACTCGGCCGTGCTCGGCTTCGCTCGGCTGGGACTCGGGCACGCTCGGCCCCGCCCATCTGCGACTCGGCCCCGCTCGGCCCCGTTCGCCCCTCCCGCACGAAGGACGTTCAGCGGCGGCGGCCGCGGTCGGGGCCCCCCTTCCGGCCGAGGCCCTTTACTGCGCGGCCGGGAAGGCGCCCGCCCCGCCGCCGCCGGGGCCCAGAAACCAACAGGGCTCTGCCACAACCGCAGACCAGCTCAGAGGCGGGTCTGTGCGACAGGGAGGCCTAGCTTCACGCCCTAGGTCTTCCCAGCAAGACCACGCAGCTCAGGGAAGCCACCCAACACACCTAGGCTCCCGAACACTGAGACGTCAGGGGAACCTGGGATCCCACATATAGGAGGAAGCCCCGCAATCCTTATGAGGCTACTATGTGCACGTTAGGATTACAACACGCAGAGACCCCACTGGATCAACATGACCTGGAGGTGCCAGTCCCCCAGCCCCGGGCATAATTGACGGGCTGCACCCACCACAGCCAGCAGCCGCACCTGACCCTGGCCAGCCTGGGGCCCTCCTCGCTCTATGGGGTGGGGGTTTTCGGCCTGAGATGGATGGCCCTGAGTTGGCAGAAAGACAGAGCTCCCCAGACAGGTCTCTGCCAGGGCCAGCCCCAGGGTGGCTCCTCAGAGCTCAGCCCCCACGTGTCTTGGGCTACTGCCTGCGTGACTCCTACCCTGCAGCCTGCAGAGCCAGGAGACCGCTTACACATCCATCAGGGCCGGGGTCGTGACCACAGTAACACACTCCATTTGTCCCTCCATGTACTGGCTGCGTCGTGTGAGAGACAAGCTAGGAAGGGCCACAGGAGAGAAGCCCACAGGCCCCACAGGTGGATGATCTGGCCAGGTAGTCCCCAGAAGAGGCAGCATTCCCCAGAAGCCTGGGAGCAGGCACTTAACACTAGGGACAGCCCTAGCCATGCTCAACCCAAGGTGGAAGGACAGTCCAGCCAAACTGGGCAGCACCCTTTTTCCCACACTGGCCTGCTGAGAGGGCCATGCCCACTTCAGCCTGGGTGACCATCAGCTGTGACCTGTTCCTGCCTTCCCCAGTAGAGTGGAACAATGCCAAACTGGTATTCCTGGGCACAATTTCTGCTCTGGGTACTGCTGAGCATCTCTGCAGGCCCTGGTCACCTCTGAGGCAGGGCCAGGTGACCCTAGGGAAGGGCTTGGATTCCGTGTGCAGGACTGCATGACCCCCTCCTATGCTGCCATGGGGTAGGGGCATCATCCTTGTCATCATTGCCCTGTGTCCCTCCCACTCTTCCCAGAAATCAGAGGCCCCAACACACGGCTTCTCTGGATGCTCATACTTAAGAAAACTGCGTACAAAGATGTTTCCTTAAAAAGGATATGTAAAAAACAAAGAAAAGGGACATCTTATTTGTTTTCCCAGAGATGGTTTTGTTGGCCCACATTTTGGACCAAAAAAAAATAGTAATGTTGCACTTGCGGGAGTCACTTCCTTCCATCTGGATTTGAATTCTGTAAAACTCAGGCAAATCGTGATCCAAAGAAGGTACCACAGAGCCCAGCCCAGGGCCTCCCGGGAAGCATCTCCAGTCAGGCGAGGAATTCCTCCTGCTGCTCGAGCGGAGGCAGGAGCCCTGGGCAGGCCCAGAACACTGGCTCAGGACAGGTAGGGCCTGCTCAGATGCTCTGCTGGGCCCAGGCCAGGGGCGGATGCTTCCCCCAAGCTGCCGAATCCCAGAGAAGAAGCCATGTGCAGGCATAGGACAAAGGTCAGGTGACAGAAGGAGTGTGGGGGGATCAGGTGAGGAGTAAAGGTCCCAAGAAGCAGGGGGGGGTCTCAAGGTGCCCTCTGAAGTTTTCTCCACCTTCAGTGGACTCCAATGCCTGTCCCCTACCCATAAGATGTTGAAGTTTCTGGAGCAGCCCACCCACCACCCCACCAAGGGTCAGAGGTGGCCATGCCTACTTGGAGCCCTCAGGGCCCTGTTTTCTCCTGGAGCACAGAGAGGGACTCCCACCTGGCTTCCTCCTCCCAGCCCCTCCCAGCAGCTGCTCTGGCCAGTCACCAACTTGGACCACCATGCCAGTGGGTAGATGGTGGGGTGGGCTGGCCTTGGCGCCTGTCCGGAGAAGCCCCAGCATGCAGACAGGGGCAGGGCTTCCCTGCACCAGGCCTCCCAACTCGCTCCCTAAGACCTGCCACGCTGATGGGCTTGGGCAGCTGGTCATGCCTTCACCCCTCATTGAATAAGCACCACCTACCACTGCAGGCGCTGAGACCAGCCCTGTGCCCCTCTGTCCCTATGTGAGAGTTGACAATGCACTGTAAGGGGCAGCACTGGCCAGACAGACAGACAGCTTCCGGCTGCAGACCAGCTCTGCTTTACCCCGCCCTCCTCTTTGGGAAGCAGAAGGAAAAGCCTTGTGGTAGCCAGGCACAAACTGCTATTATCAGGAAAGTGCTAAGTTACTGTAAAAAAAAAAAATTACTCAAGTAACATAAGCTTGTAAAAATTTAGAAAAGAATTTTGTCTTAGTTTGGGCTGCACCAAACACAGGCTTGATACAAAGATCTGAGTGCAAGCAGTTTATTTAGGAGGCAATTACACATAGCACAAGACATAGCACCGGGAGCACAATTGCAAAGCCTCCTCCCTTCTCCCTGGAGCAGAGTCCTCAGTTAGAGTACAGGGTGTGGAGGCCTCCCTGCGGGCAGCCCTGAGCAGTCAGAGCCCAAAGGGGTGAGGGATGTTCACTGGAGCGGGGGGATCAGGACCAACCAAATAAGGAAATGTGGCTTGGTGCCTGTAGCACAGTGGTTACAGCACCAGCCACATACACCAAAGTTGACGGGTTCAAACCCGGCCCAGGCCAGTTAACCAACAATGACAACTGCAACAAAAAATAGCCGGGCGTTGTGGTGGTCACCTGTAGTCCCAGCTACTTGGGAGACTGAGGCAAGAGAATCACTTGAGTCCAAGAGTTTGAGGGTGCTAGGAGTTATGATGCCCTGGCTCTCTACTGAGGACGACATAACCCTGTCTCAAAACAAAACAAAACAAAAAAACAAATAAGGATGGGCGGCGCCTGTGGCTCATCGATTAAGGCGCCGGCCCCATGTGCCAAAGGTGGCGGGTTCAAACCCGGCCTTAGCCGAACTGCAAAACAGAAAAATACCCGGGCGTTGTGGTGGGTGCCTGTAGTCCCAGCTACTCAGGAGGCTGAGGCAAGAGAATCGCCTAAGCCCAGGAGTTGGAGGTTGCTGTGAGCTGTGTGACGCCACGTGAGCTGCATGACGCCACGGCACTCTACCAAGAGTGATAAAGTGAATCTCTGTCTCTTAAAAAAAAATAAATAAATAAGGAAATGTGTTCCAGTTACAAGAGTCAGATTTCTTACTGTCAGAGAGGGGAATTAAAATATGGCAAGGGAAAAATGAACCCTGTGGTGCTGGGTTGAAATTGCTGATACCCGTGGGATCTCACACATGTCAATAATAAACGAAACTACTGATATAACTGTGTGTTTGTGCAAAAATATACTTACATCCTTACCTCTGTCCTCTGAGAGGCCCTTCAGAGGAGGGACACACCAAAAGCAATGAGCACACCAAGAACCCTGATGTTGGTTTCTAATCTCCATTCTCTGAAAAGAACCAGTGTTTCTCGGGAGAAATGGCTGACCCTAGGGCTGGGAAGACAGGACATGTGGAAAGGGTGCAGAGCCAGACTAAATGGGCTCCTACTGTCCAAATCAGATGTAGCAATGATAGCAACAGGTGAAAATAATAGTAATGAGTCATGACCATAGAACAAAAGAAGAAACCATGAGTCCATACGCGTTTTAGTATTTATTTATTTATTTATTTTGAGACAGAGTCTCACCAGGTTGCCCTCAGTAGAGTATCGGGGCATCACAGCTCACAGAAACCTCAAACTCTTAGGCTTAAGTGATTCTCTTGCCTCAGCCTCCCAATAGGGACTACAGGCGCCTGCCACAACGCCGGGCTATTTTTCTGTTGCAGTCGTCATTGTTGTTTAGCAGGCCCAGGTGGGGTTCAAACCAGCCAGTCCTAGTCTATGTGACCGGTGCTCTAACCACTGAGCCATGGGTGCCGAGCCACATTTTAATATTTATTAAAATAAATATCATATCACGGTCAAGTATAGTTGCTTTGGGAGTGGAGGGTAACACTGAGCATGTCTCTACAAAAAATATAAAACTTAGGCCAGGCAGCTCATGCCTATAATCCTAACATTCTGGGAGGCCAAGGCAGGAGGACCTCTTTAGCTCAGCAGTTTGAGACCAACCTGAGCAAGAGCAAGATCCATCTCTACCTAAAATAGAAAAACTAGCCAGGTGTCATGGCAGATAAGTCCCAGCTACTTGGGAGGCTGAGGCAGGAGGATTACTTGAACCTAGGAGTTTGAAGTTGCTATGAGCTATGATGACACCATGGCACTCTAGCCTGGGTAACAGAGGGAGACCCTGTCTCAAAACGTAAAAAATGAATATAGTAAGGAGTTGAAAGTTTGAAGAGAACCTTTTTCACAGTTTAAAAGTATCTCCCCACAAAATGTTTATTTGTCACTAAGGGGGCAAAAGTTAGTTCCAGTAGAGATCTGGTTGACACTACCTTAACCAAGAGATCAGAGTGGACCCTGCTGGAAATTGGATCAATCGAAATCCCGCCCACCTGCCAAAGTGGGGTGAGCTGCCCACAGCAGCATGCCTGCAACTTTCCTGCCAAAGAGGCATAAGCAACACCTAAATGGGATGAGACCTCAGACAAACGCATGCAGGGGCTCTTTCCAGAAGGCCTGGCCTGAATGCTTCGCAGCCATCAGGGTCACAGCAGTCAGGAAAAGGCTGAGGAATGTTCTGGCTTGAAAACTCAGTATGCCATGGGCCTTGTTACCACAGGAGACATTACTGGAACAATGAGAAAGCCCAGGACCTGCCCAGGACAGTCACACTGGGGTGTCTAAGAGAGTTTCCTTATTTTAGAACGTGTTGGTAACAGACTCACAAACACTTCAGGGGAAAAAAGTTTTGGTACTATTCTCACAACTTTTCTTTAAGCTTTAGATTGTGTCAAAACGCAAACTTTATTTTTAAAAATGCTAGGAGGGGCCAGGCATGGTGGCTCATGCCTATAGTCCTAACGCTGTGGGAGGCTGAGGCAGGTGGATTACCTGAGCTCAGAGGTTCGAGACCAGCATGAGCTGAAGTAAGCCAGAGTGAGACCAGGTCTCTACCAAAAAAAAAAAAAAAAAAGCCAGGCGTTGTGGTGGGCACCTGTAGTCCCAGCTACTTAGGAGGAAAAGGGCAAGAGAATCACTAAAGGAAAAAAAGAAAAAACAAAAACAAAAAAAAACTTCAAACTAAGATGAGTGAAAGCCAGTTGAAATTGAAAGCAAAATTTAAAAAAAAATGCTAGGAGGAGAAAGAGGCATGAATTCTCCATTTGGCCCAGCAGAGAATGAGCTGCAGAGTGGCTCCAGCTGAGGCTATATAAATGCCAGGCCTGAGAAGTCACAGACGGGACCCTGGAGCCAAGGCAGTGCCTCCAGCCACCCAGCGCAGGATTCCTCTAGTCCAAGTACGAACAGGTGCTGGAGAGAATGGATATGGTTTTTCAGTGTTCTCTAAAAACATACAAGGTAGGAAGCTGTACAGAGCCAGAAAGGAAGATCCCAACTGGGCCACTGGGGTGAGAGTGTGTGAAGGTGAACGACCAAGGTGAGGCTTGGGCCTGGCCTCACATCCATGAGGGCTGGTGGTTTAGGCTAGCATGGGACAGAGTCATTAGAACATCCCTTTCTGAAAGGGGATATGGAACTCGGCTTCTATAATGTCAAGAGCTAAGAAGGTAACATCCAGTGCATGGAGAAGACAAAAAACTGCTTACCAGCTTGGATGTGGAGCCTTGAGAGCAGCTAAGATAGAAGGACAGAGGGCTACAGGACACCGTGAAACCAATAGAAAGTGGAACTCTGGTGATGGAATCAAACGCTGTGTAAGGGTTTGTTGGAAGAGGTAGGTGGGATTAGCTTTTGATGCAGAGAAAACTCAGCATTTGAAAAAAGAAAGCAAGGAAAATACGAACTCCAGGAAAAACAAAGAGAAAATCTAAGCAGAGTTCACTACTTAGCTCAACAGTGAACAGTATTTATATGGTTATAAGAGTGTCAATAGCTTACCCAAAAATGATGAAATGGCTCATTTGGGGAGACAGAAGAAGAGAAGGTGTGGTGGGGCAGGAGGCACTAGGGAAGAGCTAAAAGTCCTCGTTCTCCAGTGACATCTTACCACATGCAAAGCCACTAGGAGCAGAAAGAGCACACAAATTGCAAGTGTGAAGATAAAAAGGACAAGAAACAGCTGAAACTGTGTGTGATATGCCTGGCATACTGGTCCAAAGGACAGAGGCAGAGGGAGCTTGGTGAGTCCTGCAGACATATTGAAACTGTCCTAACTTTGGGGGTTCTTTTTATTCCTCTCATTTACATATCTGTATTTCTTTAGTGAAATTAAAATAAACAAACTAGAACTCTCAACTAAAAATAAGTAACAAAGAATAATGAGTTCACATTCCCTTCAAAAAACACCACCATCTGGGACATTACAGAATACACTTTGAATAAGTCATCGATTAAAGAAAGACTCAAGATGGAAATCACGAAATGTTTTAAGTTGAATGATAAGGAAAACACTGTCAATCAAAATTCCTGGATGTAGCTGACTTGGTACTTAGAATTTTATGTCTTCAGTTCCTGTATCAGAAAGCGAGAAAGTAGTTTCTGCCGAATAAAGAAACTACAGATATTTTTCATTTTCATCTTTGAAAATGCTAGAGAGTGCTGACCCGCACTCTCTAGTTTTTTTAAAGAAGCTGCTTTCAGTTTCCTCTACCTTCCCTGTTGTTTCTTTCTGGGTTGTTCTGGCTGGGAAGGACCTAACCCCACCTGTGGGGTCAGCTGCACAGTACAGACAAGGGCTACTTGTCCCTCCCCTGGGATGGTCCCAGAGCCAGGGCCTGCTCAGGGTTATCTGTGGGTCCCAACATCCAGCCAAGACTTGCCTCTTAGGATCAACTGAGGTGACACAAGGGATGTGCTGAGAAGAGTGCCTGGCCATAGGTGTGCCTGGCCATAGGTGTGCCTGTGCACAGTCGTGCCCTTGTGCTCACTGGGGACCAGAGGGTGGGCCCATCGTGCTGCAGCAGGGGCTGGGCATGTGAGGGGATGACACTGTACCCAGCACTGTGCCCAGCTCTGGTCCACTCCCACTGTGGGCAATCCTTGCCTCCACTGCTAAAGAAAGCCTGGTGGGACAACCAACAATGGGGCTATCCAGCTTCCAACAGCCTGGGAAGAACCAAATGGTCACTGGATACCACCTCTGGGCCTACACCCAGGGTGCAATAGGCCCTGCCCCAAGCTCCAGGATGGTATGGCAAAGCTGGCTCTGGGACTACTTCCCCTGCAGGAGACCACTGCCCAGAAGCATAGGGGACCTCCAAGTATGAAGGTAGTAGCAGGAAGAATGAACAGGAACAAGGGAGGGGCACATAGGCTACCTGGCACTGCCACCCCCACACCCCCGACAGCCTGGCTCCAGGGACAAGTCCACAGCCTGTGCACAGCAGGTGAGAAGCTCTGGCAAGGCCCGTCCTGGAGGAGCTGTGTGCTGAGCTGAAGATGGCCTACCCTGTGGCCACCCCCACCTACGGGACCCTGTCCCCCAAGGCACCCTGACCAGCTGCAGAGTGTGCCGCACACTGGCACAGCCTGCCTGGGGCTCCAGCCACGCCACACTGATCACAGGGTGGCCGCTTCATCCTTATGCCTTCAAGCGCTTTGCTGGGCCCAGGGCTCCAAGGCCAGAAAGGTGACATGTAAGGTGTGGGGGTGGGGCTGTGGCGCTGCTAGGGCAGAGGGGAAGCTGGGACCTTGGAAGGACATTAGGGGCAGAATGGCACCATCTTGGCCCACAGGAAGGCTTCAGCTAGCACCTGCCAACAGGGGTGCTGCTCTGCTCACCAAAGTCTCCCAGGGCCAAAGCTGTGACCCTGCTGGTAACAACAGAGAGCCTCGTGGGTCACCAGTGGTGCAGCAGCCCTGACACTGTGTTTGTTTCACCTCCCTGGGGCTGTTGTCCTGCCAAGACCAGGCCCTAACCTCGCTTCATCCAGGCTGGTGACCCAGACCCTGGGGCTCTGCCTGTGGCTGTCCCTTCCTGCCAAGCCTTGCCTCGCTTGCTCATGGTGAGCGGTGAGCACACCCTCTTCAAATCTTCGTGCACAGATGAACGGCCGAAATGCTAAGTCCAGGCTTGTCCAGGCCAGGCACACTGCACTAGGCCCAGCACTGATCCATCTGCACAGTGTTTGAGGATACCCCCCACAGCCTCCCTGACGCCCCTTCTCCTCTCTGGACCTGGGGTCCCCTACAGGAGGGAGGAGGTTTGGGCTGGCCCCCGGTCTGGGCCTGCTGCAAACTAGACAGGGAGGAGGTGGGGCCTGGGGTAGGAGTGGGGCTCCACACAGGGAGAGAAGGAGGGGAGGCCCGGCTGCCAGAGGCCATCCTCAAGGCCTGCGTCCATGTCTGGTGGGATGGATAGGCTTCCAGTGCTGCGGAGAGAGCTCTGTGCCTGCCTACCCTCCAGGGTTCCCAAACTGGCTCCCAGGAGGATCTTGGGTGACTTAGGAGGGGTCCTTTCCTCTGACATCATGTCCTGCTGGCACCTGGTTGGGGAGCAGGGTGGACCTGGGCCCATGGCCTGTTTGGCCAGGCACACGTGTGGAGGAAAACTCGCCACGCCCTGTACCCCAGGCCCGGCCACAATGCATCCACCCTGATCACTGCTCTCTCCCAGGCTCTTTCTCCCCAGCCCCCTCCAGGGCCATTCCTACCTGTGAGGACCCAGGTCTGTGCCTGGCTCACCTTGGCCCGGCCCAGCAGCCCCCTCCCACTGCATGGCCCTGGGCCCCTCTCCCCTCCAGGCAGAGCCTGGGCTGGCTCCTCATAAATCTGAGGCACACTTGGTTTCCCGAGCAGGCCCCGCCCGCCCCTGCCGTCATTGCTGGCAGGCGCTGTGCGTGTGCTCACTGTTACATAAGGCATGCAAGCTATTTCTTGGGGGAATGAGCTCCCCTACGTGGGCTCCATTTCCACCGCAAGCAGAGGGAGGTCTGGGTGTAAGAGAAGAGCCCCAAGGCCCTCCACCCCATGTGGAGGAAGGGCTGCTTGCTGCCCGGAGAACAAAGGTGTGCAGACCGTGCACCTGGGAAGCAGTGGGCAGCCCAGCCCCGGCAAGCCTTACACAGAGGAAGGAAGGGGTACCCCAGGTGCACAGGGGAGCGTCTGCTGCTGTCATCCTCCTGGGATGGGTTTTCCTCCCCTCCAGGATGGAGTTACCCTGGATTGGTGTACAGTCCCTGTGTTCTTAGCCTATCTGAGGGTACCTGGGCCAGAGGACATTTCAGCACTAGACTTCACTTTGGTCAGAATAGAGATTCCCCTCCGAACCTTCCACAGAAGCTAGGACAACAGTTTCTCCTAGGTGGCACTAGCCCAGGGAATCCCTCAAAGGTGCAGGGCGTTCTCTAAGGACTTGGTCATCTGGGGATGGCAGCCCAGAGCCCTTGGCCTGGGATTGAGAGGGGGCCCACAAGGACATAGGGGACCCCCAGGGGACACAGCTGAAGGGACAGTCTGTGCTGGGCATTTCTGGGAAGTAAGGCCTTTCCAGGCCTGGTCTAAGCCCTGGAGGAGAAAACAGGGAAGGAAAATCCTGGCTCCTAGAGGCAGAAGGTTGGGGGTGGGGAAGATTTTCTCACAAGATCTTCCCTTCCCTGCTCCAAAATCAGGGCAGGAAAAGAGCACTGAGGCCCTGGCGACAAGAACTCAGGCTTTGTGCCCTCCCATCTCACCAGAGGCTGCCCGGAGGCCCAGAGTTCCGGCCTGGACAGGGCCTGGGAAGCCAAGCGTCTTGCAGACCAGGCCACGGCTGCTTCCCCTTTCCAAGGAAGGAAAAGTCCCTGAGGGGCTGGGCTGGGCAGCCACAGGCTCTGTGCCCCTTCCAGAGGAAAAGGCTGTGCTTGCAGAGGCCATCTGCTGGGAGCCCATCACCCCTGCCACACCCTGCTTGGGGACAGAGCTCCCAGTGGTGGCAGGGACACACCAGGCAACCTCCTCAAGTACTGAGTACCAGGAACATGGGGCAGCCCCTCCCGCCAGACTCGGGCCTGGGCCCTCTGTCCTCCAGTATTCCTCCCCTTTCAGTCTGGTTCTTGGAACTCACACCCTCTTGGGTTTGCTATTTTTACCCACCCTGAGCCTTCCCGTCTCCATGGCGACGCCTCCAAACAGCAGATTCCAGGCGGCAATGACGTCACCTCTCCCCTTCCTGCCTCCCAGGCCTCCAGGCTGCCTGGGCCCAGAGACTTCCCTGGCCCCCTCTTGTGACTCCCACAGTCCCTCAAGCTGACACCCCAAGGCCTGTAGCGACAGCAGGGCTTCTTCTGGCTCTCGCTTACCCTAGAGAAAACATCTATCCTCTCTGCCACTTGGAGCAAAAGCAGCCACCCTCCTACTCAGGGTCCCTGCCATGCCAACCACCTGGAAGGGCCCTGGTGGCTGGGGAGGGAGGGACAGCAGCCTACCTGGCCTCAGCAGCACCCTGCAGCCCTCACAACAGAAACTTGTTCCCCAGAGATGCAGCGACTATGGCAGGGGCCCAAGGAGCCTGCATACACAACTGGAGCTTGGGCATAGCTTATGGTATGGTCTGCTAGGGGTTGCTGAGTGCCTGTTAGGTGGTTGGTCAGAGTGCCTTGGCCCCAGGTCCAGGCCTGCCCCAGGTCATATGGTTCTCGGGAGCCAGGCCATCTCTGCAGGGATCTACTCCAACCTTGGTCCTACAGCAGCTGGAGTTGGGGCTGCAGTCCCCATGCGTGGGCCATGCACTTGCAGTAGGCCCTAGCCCACCCAGGTGTCCTTGCAATGCCAGCCTGAGGTCTGCCCTTAGCCCTAACTGAGGATGGGGACACACAGAGCTGACCAGGATAGGTAGAAGGTGGGCCACCTGCTCCCTGAGTCCCCTCCAGGAAGAGAACCCACCCCTGAATGCATGTTTTTCTGCAGACTCAGACATTTATGGTGATGACCAGAAGAAGCCTTGGCAGTGTCTCACAGGGCACACAGTGCTGCTGGAAACTCTGCACCCCTCCCGTGGCCAGGGAAGCCCCAGGGAATGATCTCCGCCCAGCCCCTGGGCTCGACAAGACCTGCCACCTTGCCTAGTGGGATGGGGATTCTGTCACAGGACAGTGACAAAATCTGTTCAGTCCCACCCCCACTTGCCTCAGCCCCCAAAGCAGGTACTCAGGTAGGAGAGCAGGTCTGGGTGGAGGAGGGCCCGCAGGGCTGGGGGGCAGGGGCTGGTGAAAGTCACAGCCACACTCTACCTTCCAGCACCCTGAAAGGAAAAGAAGACATCACAGGCACCCACTTAGCTATTGACCTGCTGATGCCTCTGTTCCCAGAAACGATACTGAAAGACAGATTTCAAGGCTCACATTCCTACTCTCCAGCTTGATTTCAGGTATGAAGTCTCAACTAGCCTGTGTCTGACATGGGCAGGAGTGCTCTCAAGTCTGGGCATGAGGCAGGCAAGTGGGTGGCCCCATCTCCAGAGCCCCCCAGACCCAATCACAAGCAGGTGTGCTGGGCCTGGGAGGGGCCCTTTCCCACCAGCCTTGCCCACAGGCGGCCCCTCGAGAGAAGTCCCAGCAGGACAGAGGCTCTCTGTGTGTTTAGAACCCCAGGCCAGTCCCTGTGGCTATAGCAAGGAGGTGAGCATAGCATATTCAATTCAGCACCTCTAAGCTCTGCCTTGTCTGAGGCAGAACAGAAGATCCAGATCCTTGGGCTTTGGTCAGCCAGATGTGTCCTGCCTGGGCCAGGGGTTGTAGCCCCAAGGGCTGGTGGGTGGATGAACATGGAATTGATTTCTTCTACCAATCTTATGGGGTGCCAAGCACACAGACAAGCAGAAAAGAGTTTTTGTTCTCAAGAGCTTACACAGTAGACCATAAAAAATATTTCTACCTATTCTATGTTGGAAATATTCCTCTTAAGAAGAATAGACTAGGCTGGGCACAGGGGCTCACACCTATAAACCTAGCACTCTGGGAAGCTGAGATGGGTAGATTGCTGGAGGTCAGGAGTTTGAGACCATCCTGAGCAAGAGCAAGACCCGGTCTCTAAAAACTACCTGGGTGTTGTGGTGGGTGCCTGGAGTCTGAACTACTGGGAAGGGTGAGGCAAGAGGATCTTTTGAGCCCAGGAATTTGAGGTTGCTGTGAGCTACCATGCCACGGCACACTACTAAGGGCAACATAATGAGACTCTGTCACAAAAAAAAAAAAAAAAAAAAGAATAGACCACGGGGTGACAGGTGGGGTGCTGAATCAGGGAGCTCCCTCCAAGATCCATCTGTGCAAAGCCCAGATGAGTCAGAGCTGAGCATTTCAGACAAGGGACCAGAGAGGGCAAAGGCCCAAGGCAGACCTCACACAGGATGGGAGACAGGGTGATGAGAGGAAGTGGGGGGTGAGAGGGTGGGCAAAGAGCACAGCGCCTATTCTCCTGGGTTAATGGGACTTGGATGGGCACTGCCGTGAGCCCAGGAGACCTCAGAGCCACAGCCCATTGATGACAGCTGGATTGGAACAGCCATGGCCGCAAGGTGGAGTAAGTGGGGGCTGGGCCCTGGGCCTCCCCTAGCTGTGGGGGCATCCCCTGAGGTTCTTGACTGAGCCACATCCCAAACCCTATACTTTCCTGCAGGGAAAACTGAGGGCCAGATAAGAGGAATCGATTGGAAACAGATGAGGCTATTTCCCTGAACGTTTTGTTCCCAGTCCTGCCCCCAGCCTGGCACTGGGCTGGAGTGATCTGTGGATGGAGGGCCCTCGCCTGGCCCAGCTCACCCTGCCCAGGGCCCTGCTGCCCATAACCCTGCCCACTTCAGCTGCGGTGCAGGGCTTAGGTAAACAGGCACATCTGTGGCTTCAAGGCAAGAGGTTGGGGGGACCCAGGATGAGCTTGGGCTGCTCGGGCTGCTGCAGGCTTGGTGTCCCCTCCGCCTAGCACCCGCCAAGGAGAGGTCCACCTCCAGGCCCAGCACTGCCCAGTGGGCTCTCATCGCCATGAGTAATATTTAACTTGGAAAGGCTTGTGGACAACTGCAGGGGAGAAGTTGACAACAAGTTTGGATTGTGGTCTGCTTGCCAGGAGGGGAGGGAGGGGAGGAATAGAGAGAAGAGGGGAGGGAGAGAGGGCAAAGTTGAGAGGAAGAAAGGAGGCCAGGAGGTGGGCCAGAAGAACAACACACTCCAAGGAGGTAGGGCTCAGAAGACGGCTCAGGCCTGAGACCCCGAAAAGCCTGGGCCTCGAGCTGGACAACTGCCACACCCAGGAGCTGCTCTGAAGCTGATAGGCCAATGGGCAGATACATGGGGCATGTGGCTGAGCCCCCAAACCTCTGTCCTCCCTGCTGGCACAACCCTGGGTCCAGGGGGAGCCCTGAAATACAACTCTGGGGCAGAGAACACAAGGTGTGTGCGCACACGCCCACATGAACACGCACACACTCGCAGTTGTTAGCAAAATGGCTCTGCCTGCAGCTCTGGGGCCTCAACCCAAGGCCGGAAAAATCCATGAGGCTGGAGCAGGGATGAGGTCCCGCCCAGCAGGGTGGGGGAAGGCAGAACTAGAGCCAGGACAGGGCTCTCCTCAAACAGAGGCCTCCAGCAGCACAGACCCTGCCTCCTAGGGGACCCATGCCTA
This sequence comes from Perodicticus potto, assembly GCA_963574655.1. Classification (NCBI taxonomy): domain Eukaryota; kingdom Metazoa; phylum Chordata; class Mammalia; order Primates; family Lorisidae; genus Perodicticus; species Perodicticus potto. The sequence continues at coordinate 785 of CAUYRH010182001.1, read as the reverse complement.
TAGGGTTGACCACCATGTGCCTGTCTGGGCAGTGCTCTGGCCAGTGTGCCCTTGTCCACTGTAGGAAACATGGCCATTCCTAGGAGGCATCTGCTGCACTGGGTACCTGCCAGGCACAGTGTACATGCTCCTGAAACATGCCAGCCAATCACAGAAAGGTGGGAGAGTGGGTGCCAAGTGGGCAGGCAAGCCAAGAGTGCAGAGAGGGGAGCACAATGGCCAGGGGTCAGGAGCGCCAGCTCCTGCCCCCATCTCAGATTCTCCCAGATGACCTGGGAACAGCTGCCTGACCCTTGTGGGCTCAGTTTTTCCACCCAGAAAAGAGAAGAGTGGCTTCAACTATCTCCTGGCTCCAGGTATCTACCAGACCACATCTGAGATGGCAAGGGGATCACTGCAAAGGGCTGCACTATAAGGACAAAGGAAATGAGACACTCCAGGTTCCTGTGCCACCTGAGGCCTGGCTGGGGGACAACTCTGCAGGCAGCTCTGGTGCCCAGGCCCCTGGCTCTCTATGGAGCCAGATAAAAAGTCACACCCATGCCTCACCAACTCACCTCCAAGCCAGAATGTCATGCATCTAAGTTTTCAGATTTTTTTTATTTGAGACAGAGCCTCAAGCTGTCACCCTGGATAGAGTGCCATGGCATCACAGCTCACAGCAACCTCCAATTCCTGGGCTCAAGCGAGTCTCTTGCCTCCGCCTCCCAAGTAGCTGGGAGTGCAGGCACCCACCACAATGCCCGGCCATTTTTTGGTTGCAGCTGTCATTGTTGTTTGGCGGG
>CAUYRH010181999.1:0-32582 GCA_963574655.1 Perodicticus potto | reverse complement strand
AATATAAAGGTCTTAACACAATAACTAAGAAAATGCCATGAAGGCTATGTTAACCAGTTTGATGAAAATATTTCAGATTGGCTCGGCGCCTGTGGCTCAACGGGCTAAGGCGCCAGCCACATACACCTGAGCTGGCGGGTTCGAATCCAGCCCGGGGCCCGCCAAACAACAATGATGGCTGCAACCCAAAAATGGATGGGTGTTGTGGCGGGCGCCTGTAGTCCCAGCTACTTGGGAGGCGGAGACAAGAGACTCGCTTGAGCCCAGGAATTGGAGGTTGCTGTGAGCTGTGATGCCATGGCACTCTACCCAGGGTGACAGCTTGAGGCTCTGTCTCAAAAAAAAAAAAAATATTTCAGATTGTATATGAAACCAGCACACTATAACCCATGATTGCATTAATGTACACAGCTATGATTTAATACAAAACAAACAAACAAACAAACAAACAAAAAACAGAATGACCATAAAAAAAAAAAAAAAAGATTCCTAAATTCAATGTAAACAAAAACGAGAACTAGGTCCAAAAATTTTAGAGTGAATATTTGTTGACACAGTCAACTCTTATTTTTATCCCATTAAAAAGTTGTATGGAACTTTGTTTTGGTACTTCCATTTCACTGTGTATGCCAGATGGTCAGGGAATTTATAACACTTTAAAGAAAACAACTAAGGATATTTGTTACTGGTTTTTTGTGCCCATATATTATGATTTCCACCTAATGATATATCTTCTACCATCTTGTCTTCTCCACAGAGCCCACTCAATTAGTAGAAATAGAGAAAACAAAATAAACATACTGATTGATTCAAACACTTATGTAAAAAGAGCTGGAAAATTATTCGGCTTCTTCATTCTAGGTTTTTATCTTGTTTCCCACTCCAAAGAGAGCTGATGCCAGCGTAATAAGACCTGCAATAAAACTGTGATATATTTGTTTTTCACGTTTTCTTGGTTTAGGAAGACAATTGTTTTGAGTCTAAGGTCCTTGTGATGGATTACTTGCTCCCATAGGAGAAAGGAGTTGGAAAGCCAGCTTTATCAAAAACTCTTCTCATTTTACAGGAAGGAAATTAAGGCAAGATCTAGGGACAAAGTAGTCAACAACTGAGACCACATTTTGTATCAGTGCTGCATATATTGTCTTTGCTTTTTGTCTCCTGCTCTTCTTTCACCTTTCAGAAAATAGTTGAACCATTCAAGAACCTCTGCTATGCAATAACCAAAAGGTTGAGAGGGTTTTTAGATGGAAGTGACACCCTTACCTCCAAAATGCTTCCTTTAAAAAAACAACTTAATTAAAATATAATTTATATACAATAAAAGCACCTATTTTAAGAGTAAAATATAATGAATTTTGAAAAATGTATATATACATGTAACCTAAACCAAAATCAAGGTATAAAATATTTCCATCACCCCAAAGAGTTCCCTTGTACCACTTTGCAATCAATCCCTTTCCCACAGTCCTGGACTCTGGCAAAAACTAATCTGCCTTCTGTTCACTAGAGTTTTTAGAATTCCATATAAATGGAATCATCCAATACACAGTCTTGTGTGTCAATATTCTTTCACTTAGCATAATTCTTTTGATACTCATTCATGTTGATCTTTTTACTGCAAAGTAGTATTCCGTTGAATAGATACATCACAATTTTTATCCACTCTACTGTTGATGGCTGTTAGAGTTGCTTCCAGTTTGGGGCTATTATAAATAAAGCCACTATGATAATATTTGTGTTCAAAGTTTTTGTAATGGCTTTATTGAAGTAGAATTGACAGGCACAGAACTAGTACACACAATTTGATAAGTTTAGATATATGCAAATGACAAGGATATCATCACCCAATCAAGGTAACGGACGTATTCAACACCTCTCAAAAGATGAACCTCTCCTTGTTTTTTGTTTATGTGTTCTGTGGCAAGAACACTTAACATGAGATATACACTCTTAACAAATCTGAAAGTGTGATTGGATGATTCCATTTAGTACAATACCATACTAAACTATGGGCACTCTGTTGTATAACAGCGCTTTAAACCTTTTTCATCTAGCATAACTAAAACTCTATATCCATTGAACAACTCCCCGTTCTCCCTTGCCCAATCCCCTGGTAATCACTATTATATTCTCTGCTTCTATTAGTCTGACCATTATAGATATAACATATAAGTGGAAGCATACAGTATTTGTCTTTCTGTGACTGGCTTATTTTACTTTACATAATGTCCTTTTACTTCTTTTTAAGGCTAAAAATTTTTCATTGTATGTAAATACCACATTTTCTTTATCCATTCACATATGGATGGACACTTGGGTTGTTTCTATATCTTGACTATTGTGAATAATACTGCAGTGAACATGGGATTGGAGATATCTCTTCTCAAGAGCCTAATTTCAATTCTTTTGGATATACACCTAAAAGTGGGATTGCTAAACCATATGGTAGTTTTATTTTTAATTTTTTGAGGAATATCCATACTGTGTTCCATAGCTGCTACACCATTTTTACATTCCTACCAACAGTGTACAGGGTTCTAATTTCTCTAGTCTTACAGATTAAGTTAGGAAGAAGTCTATCCTCCTCAATTATTTATGCATTTGGTTTTTGTGTTCCTCAAATATTTGATAGAATTTACCATTGAATTCATTAGAGGCTAGAGTTTTAATTGTGGGATGATTTTTAATTATGAATTTAATTTCTTTAATAGATATAAAGCTATTCAGATTTTGTAATTGTATTTGAGGCAATTTTGGTAAATTGTTTCTTTCAAGGAATATTTTCACTTCATCCAAGTTGCAGAATTTATTGGCATAAAGTCATTCAGAATATTCTATTATCCTTTTAATGTCTGTAAGATCTGTATATCTAGTCTTTTTTTTTTTTTTTTTTTGCAGTTTTTGGCCAGGGCTGGGTTTGAACCCTTCACCTCCGGTATATGGGGCCGGCGCCCTACTCCTTTGAGCCACAGGTGCTGCCCTGTATATGTAGTCTTTTATTCCAGTATAGATAATTTGTTAATTGTGTCTTTTCTTTCTTTTTTAGCTTTATCAGTCTAGCTATTGGTTTATCAATTTTGTTGATCTTTTTCAAAGATCTGGTTTTTGTTTTTTTATTGATTTTCTCTATTTTTTGATTATTTTCATGATTCTCCTCTATTATTCCTGGGGGTTTAATTAAGCTTCTTCAGGTAGAGGTTTATGGATTTTAGATCTTCTTTCTTTTAAAGCTATAAATTTCCCTTGAAGTACTCTGCTGTTTGCATCTCGCAAATTTTAATATGGTTTACTTTCATTATCATTCAGTTTGAAATATTTTCTAATTTCCCTTATGATTTTTTGACATATGATTTATTTAGAAGTATACTGCACATAGGCCAGGAATGGTGGCTCATGCTTGTAATCCTAGCACCTTGGAAGTCCATGGCTTAAAGTCAGGAGTTTGAGACCAATCTGAACAAGAGTGAAACTCCTGTCTCTACAAAAATAAGAAAAAAATTAGCTGGGCATGGTGGTACACACCTGTAATCCCACTTACACCAGAGTAAGAGGCAGGAGGATCACTTGTGCCCAGAGTATGTGGCTACAGTTAGCTATGTTGATGTCACTATACTCTAGCTGGAATGACAGAGTGAAACTCTATCTCAAAAAAAAAAAAAGACATCGTATAATTTCCTAATATCTGGGAACTTTCCTGGTATCTTTTTGCTATTGAATTCTAATTTCATTCTATTACGGTCAGAGAACATAATTCTTATGACTTCAATTCTTCTAAATGTATTGAAAATTTGTTTTATGGCCCAGAATATGGTCCATCTTGGTAAATACACCAGGTGCACTGAAAAGAAAATGTATCTGATAATGCTGCATCCAGTGTTTTATAAGTGTCAATTAGGTCCTGTTGATTGATAGTGTTGATCGGGTTTTCTATCTCCTCACTATTGTTCATCTACTTGTCCTATTAGTTACTGAATTAGGTGTGTTGAAATATACACTTCTAATTGTGGTTTTGTCTACTTATCCTTTCCGATGTATCTGGGTTTGTTCTTTTACATATTTTGAGGGTCTGTTAGGTGAATACACATTTAGGATTGTTGATTTCTTCTTGATAAACTGACCACTTCATCATTATGAAAAGGCCTTCTTATGCCTAGCAGTACTGTTTGCCCTGAAATGCAAGTCATTAACATAGTCACTCCAGCTTTCTTATGATTAGTGTTTGTGTGATGTTATATCTTTTCACCTTTTTAATTTTAGCCTATCTGTGTCTTTATCCTTAAAGTGGGTTTCTTATATACAGTATATAGTTGGGTTTTGCTTTTTTTTTTTTTTTTACTGAGATGGGGTCTTATTATGTTGCCTAGGATGGTCTTAAACTTCTGTGCTCAAGCAATCCTTCTGCCTCAGCCTCCTGAGTAGCTAGGATACAGGCATGAACCACCATTCCTGGCTTTGCATTTTTATGCAGACTTTTAGTTGGAGTGGTTACACTACTTAACTATTGACATGGCTGAGGTTAAGTCCACCATTTTATATTTGATATCTGTTTTCTATATTTCCCATTTGTTCTCCACTTCTCCTTTTCTTTCAGATTAAATGAGTATATTTTATTATTTCATTTTTGTCACCACTATTACTTGTTATGCCTTTTTTATGATCGCTCTAGGTTGTATAAGATGCATCTTTAACTTACTGCAATCTATTTTCAAGGAATATTATATCACTAACATATGATGTAAGGAAACAGTTTACTTCCTTTTCACTCCTCCCATCCCTTCAGGCTTTTGTCAATTTTTTTACTTCTTTTTTATTTTACCTTTCTCTCCACAGTCAAAGATGTCTTTACTTCTATATACCTTATAAATCTCCTGATAGATTATTTTCTTTAAACAATCACTTAACTTTAAAAGAAATTTTAAAATGAGGGAAAAGTCTTTTATATTTTACACTACACCTGCCACACCTGTCTGCCACACTTCACTATTTTGCAGAGATCTAAGTTTCCATCTGGTATTATTTTCTTTTCTTTTTTTTTTTTTTCTGGTATCATTTTCCTTCAGCCTGAACAGCTTCCTTTAATTTCTTGCAGTTCAGGTCTGCTAGTGACAATTCTTTCCATTTTTGCCTGAAAAAAAATATACTTCATGTCATTTCTTTTTGCTTCATTTTTTAAAAGCTATTTTTATTAGGTATATAATTTGAGATGGCAGTATTTTTTTTCCTCCAGCACTTAATGTCACACCATTGTCTTCTGGCTGTCATTGTTTCTGATCAGAAGTATTTGGCTCTTATCTTTGTTCCTCTGCATGTACCGTGTCCTTTTCTTTTCTAGCAGTTTTAAAAATGTTCTATCTCTGTTTTTCAACAATTTGATTATAATTGTCTTTAGTGTAATTTTCATTGTGGTTTTCCTGTTGGGAGACCATTGAGACTCTTGGATCAATGGGTTTATAGGTTTTATCATATTTGGAAAATTTCCAGCCATTATTTTTTCAACTATTTTCTGCATATTCCTTTCTTTTTTTTTTCTTTTTTTTATTAAGTCACAAACACATAGATCATGTATACATTAATGCAGCCTTTCTCCTTTCTTTTTGTGACTCCAGTCACATGTATGTTAGTTTGTTTGGCATTATCTCATAGTTCACTGAGGCATTTTTTCCTTAAGTTTTTCCTATCCTGTTTTAGATGGATAATTTCTATTGTTGTATATTCTAAGTCAATCTTTTCTTCTACAGTGTCTAATTTGTTATTTATCTTATCCAATGAATTTTTCATTTTGCATGTTTTTCAGCTCCAGGAGATATACTTCGTTCTTTTTCTTTTTTTTTTTTTTTTTTGAGACAGAGTCTCACTATGTTTCTCTTGGTAGAGTGCACTGGCGTCACAGCTCACAGCAACCTCAAACTCTTGGCCTTAAATGATTCTCTTGCCTCAGTCTCCCAAGTGCTGGGACTACAGGCACCTGCCACAAAGCCTGGCTATTTTTTTGTTGCAGTTATTTAGCTGGCCTGGGCCGGGTTAGAACCCAGCACCTTAGGTGTATGTGGCTGGCGCCTTAACCACCACTGTGTCATGGGCGCCGAGCCCACTTGGTTCTTTTTATGTCTTCAATTTCTTTAGTCACTATATTTGAGTTTTTCTTTCAGTCCTTCAACATTATTTTCATAACTGTTTTAAAGTCCTTGACTGCTAATTCTATGACCATCAGTTCTGGTTCTATTTCTATTGACTGACTTCCTCCTGGTTATGGATTACATTTTAGTGCTTCTTAGAAGGTCTGGTAATTTTCTGAATGCCATATAGGCTAGTTATTATATTGATGAACATCTGAATTTGACTTTGCTGTCCTCCTTCAAATGTGTTGAAGTTTTTTTTTTGTCATGCAGTTAAATTAGCTGTAGATAATTGTTTTTCAAGGCATTGCTTTAAGTTTTGTTAGTTTGGGTTTGAAGTAACCTGTTATAAGGTATGACCCTTGCTGGATCTCTATGAATAGGTGTTCAACAAAGTGCAAACAACTCTTTGTATGAACTCAAATGTCTTTCAGCCCTATATGAGGCTGTGGTGAGTTTTCTGCTTGTAGCTCTTAAGCAGTCATTTTTTGCCCAGCCTCATGTTGTTTCCCTTGACACATGCACAGACTCATAGTCAGCCAAAGATAAAGGGAGCGTCTATGCAGATTTCTGCCGGTATTTCTCTGAATAGCTCCTCCTCTCCAGTACTCTGCTCCACAAATTCCTGCCACCCAGGCCTCCCAGAGTTCCTATCAGTGTCACATCAATTCAGCAAGACTGCAGGCTCTGCTTTGGTGTCCTTTCACAATGCTGTGGTCTAGAAACTGCCTGCAGGCAAAAAGTCAGGGCCGCGGTAAAGCTCACTTTGTTCCCTTTCCCTCAAAGATCATAGTCCCTGCACTGCCTGTTGCCCAATGACTGAAAAGAGTTGTTTCGGGTATTTTGTCCATTTTCGAATTGTTTGGGGGTGATGTGAGGTAGAAAGGAGCAAGCTTTGTACCAGTTACTCCTTTATGGACAGAAGTGGAAATCTCAAAGGTTTTTAACCCTAAATCACTCACTGCAAGGCGCAAACTTTGTGGTAGGTTGTACATATTAAATGTGGAAAAACCTACCACAAATAACAGAAGACCATTGCCAATGGAAAAATGGTTCTGGAAGCAGAAGGCAAAAGGGACAGATCGCCTCAGCTTTGACAGGTAGTGAACTCTTAGAATAATATGAAGTGACTCAACCAATTTCAGGGGCAATGCACTACTTAGAACCCAAAGGGTAGAGATGTCACTCTCTAAAAATTTCATATCAAGAACTCTAAAGTCCAAAGTAATGAAAAAGAAAAAAAATCAAAGCAGTCAGGTAGAAACTGAACTTCACAAACATGTCAGTTACCAGTCATACTGATATTTCCTTAAGTCCATGCCAAAAATAGCTTACTCCTTTCACTCTCCCTCCATGAGTTAAAAAAGTAAATGCAATTTCAACAATCTTATTTACAACACTTAAAAAATCTTGAGGAAGTTATTAATAATCATGAATTATGTCTGATGTATGTGTTTTGCTATTGCTATTTTTAAAGGACTATTTTTTTCAGCTATGACGATTTAAACAACCTTACAAGCAGAGCTATTTACCTCACTAGTGTCCTAGAAAATACCAAATTTATTATAGTCTTACTAGTACAAATCTTTTTTTTTTTTTGAGACAGAGCCTCAAGCTGTCACCCTGGATAGAGTGCTGTGGCATCACAGCTCACAGCAACCTCCAATACCTGGGCTCAAGCAAGTCTCCTGCCTCCACCTCCCAAGCAGCTGGGACTACAGGTACCTGCCACAATGCCCAGCCATTTTTTTTTTTTGGTTGCAGCCATCATTGTTGTTTGGTGGGCCCAGGCTGGATTCAAACCTGCCAGCTCAGGTGTACATGGCTGGCGCCTTAGCTGCTTGAGCCACAGGCGCCGAGCCATACAACTCTTGTAATAACAATGTTATACATATAGAAGGACAGTCACCTAAGGATAAGAACCATATATTAAGGAAACCAGATATGAAAAGTTCTTTCATGATGGAACAAATAAAAAAAAAATATGATGCATACCATTAAATTATCATAGCAAAATTATTTTTTAAAAAAGTTCCCCATTAACACATCAGGCAACACTATGATATTCAATGTTTAGAAAACAAATTGAGGATGGGCGCAGTGGCTCATGCCTATAATCCTAGAACTCTGGGAGGCTGAGGCGGGTGGATCTCCTGAGCTCAGGAGTTCGAGACCAGCCTGAGCAAGAGTGAGACCCTGTGTCTGCTAAAAATAGAAAAGCTAGCCAGGTGTTGTAGCAGGTGCCTGTAGTCCCAGCTACTTGATGGCTGAGGCAAGAGGATCACTTGAGCCCAAGTTTGAGGTTGCTGTGAACTATAACACCATGGTACTCTATTCAGGGCGACAGAGTGAGACTCTGTCTCAAATAAGAACAAAAATGAAAATAAAGTAAGCATATAACTAGAGACACGGTTTAAAAAAAAAAAAAGAAAGTACATTGAGCTAGCTTCTAATCTGGGAGACACAGAACAAAGTAAGTTTCCAAAAAAAAAAAAAATTAGGATAGCAGTAAGTCAATATGGATCCTATGTGAGCAAAGCCAAATTCATGAAGGGCACTGGCTGAGAAACTAAGGTAATAAGGTAGTGAAATGATTGCTTAACTATAAAGCAGCCTTCCAGCTCTACCCTTCTCTCTATGCAGTCTTATATAAGTGCCTACTTCAAAGCTTGTAACTTTGTAAACAAGTGAAACAGAAGCTAAACAAAGGGACCAAACTCCCTGGGAAGATAAGAAAGAACACAGCAGTCACCAACAAGCAGCAGTACAACAACTTCCTATGTATATTTAAATGCTTTAGTTTAAAAAGCCTCCTGCTAAACTACTAGGTACGTGGCAAAATACAAATTAGCCAAAGGTGTTGGTATATAAGGCCTGGAAATGACAGTGGCCAACTTTATCACATCAATACAAGAAAACAAAATTTGTCACCTGAACTATTAAACATGCTCATCCCTAAAAGCTATTTTTTTTCCCTAGAGGTCTACCTAGTTTTCTTCTTTAAAACCAGCAAGAACAATACTCCAAAATAGAAATTTTTAGATAAATCCCACAGACAAAAATATATATATATATTTTAAACTAGAGCTGTCTCTTTACTTCCAGATCAGAAATACACATATGGAACCTCATACTCAACCCAGGATTGCTACATAGCTATAGAACTAAAGATCAGGGGAAATATAATTTCCCATAGGGACTAACTCTCCATACCTCCTTGGTGTTAAATACAAACCAAATTTCCAGTTAAAGATGCAGATCTCTGGACTATACATGTCTCAATTGAAAACTACTGGATTGATGGAAAGTCTTTATATTTGAAAAGATTCTCTCAGTGACTAGCTTCGTGCTTGCAAACTTGACCAGGGTCTTTCCTCATTCTGCCAATATAAACACACCAAAAAAGCGCCTCTTCTTCAAAGAAATGAAAGCAAGTGATGGCAAAATTATTGTAATTAGCTATAAAGAACAACCAGATAAAACCAAATTGTTTTCTATAGGAACACATTTGTAATTTTGTAATATAAGACATTAAAATTTCCAAATGATTGTTTTACTTAAAATAGTTCTCATACTAGAGTACAAAATTATATAATACATGAAAGTGTGTAGCCCAACACCTTATTCAATAAGAGGTAGCTTTCATTCCATCCCAAATCTTTCTGGGAAGGTCACTTTGATTAGAGAAAACTGTATTATAAAGTTTGAAAAGAAACAAATGTAGTTTTATTATTTAGGAGGTACACTGACACACATGGTCATCCCCTACCCACTAAAGCAATACTTTAGTAAATATGGTAAATAATTTAATACATGAGAATAACTCATAACAAGTACATCAACCTTGTGTATGTAAATAAAAGTCCTTTCACACCTAGAATAAAGCCAATGTTCAGTTCATCCAGCCCACGTGAATGGTCATTAGTTTCCAATATAGAAAAGGTAAATACGACTGGAAGACAAATCAATAAGGCTAAAAATGTGAGAATTTTTGAAATAATTTCAAAGCATAAAGGGAAAACTAATTTTACCTGAAAATAAGATACATACCTTCATTTTAAGATTATAATTGTATAAAAGAATAAAAGGCAGGTCTGAAAGAGCATTTTGTGAATGATCATGACATTATGTATGTGCAGCACATACAATATTAAAAATAGCCGACTTTTATCAAACATTTACTACATACCAGACCTCTTTAAAACAAATATTTATCTGTAATAATTCTTTTAAATTCTCACAACAACTCTATTAGTCCCCATTTTAAAAATAGGGAAACTGAGGATCAAAGAAAGCAATTAACTTGTCAGTGGCCATGTAGCTACTAAATGGTGGGAGTGAGGACTTGGGCCCAGGCACCGAAGCGCCGGAGCTACCTCTCTTTACCACATACTATGATTGTGTGTGTGCCATTTGATATAAACTACCTGCAAATTAGTATTCCAACATGGAACTGAATTATTGGCTTTAAAGAAAAACATCTAGAAATTAGAAAGAGCAAGCATCCATAAAATTGTTAACACTAATTGTGTATATCATGAGGTCAAAATAAACATTATAAAATTAAAAGCATAAAAATTCACTAGAAAAAAACAAATGCTCTAAAGATGAAAATCTGGAAAAATTATTTCATAATAATTTAAATGGACTGGATATTAATAAAAGACATTCCACTGAAAAGATCAAAACACTTAAACAACATTATTATTCACTATAAATTTAATACATGTGTATTATTTTAAAATTTGGACAATATAGAAATAGAAGAAAATAAAAATCGTGCATAATCTCACAACCCAGAGAAAAGGCAAATTTACAATGTTTCCTGAAAGTCTATTTCTGTGGAAATATTTTCACATAGTTATGATCATACTGTGTGGTTTTGTAAATTTTGTTTTTCAATTAAATTTCTTAAAATGTTTTCCTACATGTTTAATACTCTTCAAAAATATTTTAATGGCTCCATGAAATTTCATCATATGCATATAGCATAATTTATATAATCATTTCCTTCATATTAAACTGTGTGGAACATCTCTGCACATTAAAGTTTACCCAGATCTCAGATTTATTTTCTAAGGAGAGATATACAGGGTGGCAATTGCACATGAACTTTATGGCCACCCTGTGTAAGAAACAGGATTACCAGATAGATCAAAGTATATGAGCATTTTTTAAAGCTCTTGATTCATTTTACCAAATTACTTTCCAGAAAGACAGTGCCACTAAAAAGACTGACTTCACTGAGTTAAAATTTCAAGAATATTTATTTACAACCAGCATTTATGAATCATTTTAATTGGTGACAGCTGCTTTAAATGTTCTCATTGTTAAACCAGTGAAACACCACAATGGAAACAGACTGTCTTAATTTAAGGTCAAGAGGCAGTTACAGTTTAAAAATTAAACTCAAGTATATTTGTCGTAGGGTAAGAACAGTTTCTTTCCAACTTGCAGACTCCAGGTTCTTCAAAACTTTTAGAACACTTATGTCAAGAAGAACTTATCCTACAGTCTTACACCATAAAACTAGAAGGCTTATTTTTAAACTGTATTTTGTTAAACATAACATAGTCAAATAGATATGTTAAAATACATCTATTGTCAGTGTTCTTGATGTGACACAGTATAAGGATGGATAATACATTTAAAAAATAAAAAGATAAGCACAACTTTAAAAGTATCTGTTATGAGACAGGTGTTTCACACCTAACAGCCTTCCTCTGCCATCTTTGCTAGGCCATGTCCTTACAATCCAACATGATCGGGATTGCTCCCAACCATACAAGAAAGCAAGGTCTTAGTCCAAATAATAGAAAAGAAGGTAGGCACTGCACAGGGCCATCAGAAACAATGTTACCTTTCTGAGACCATATTCCCTATAACTAAAGTTTTTAGAAGGTGTACCTGGGGTTACTGCTCGATATTATAATTTAGTAATCTCGTGGCTTGAGCTCAAATTTAAAAGTACTTTTATTTTTCTTCATGGCACCTATCCCTATCTGTTCATTACCTACTCACTAGATTGTGAGCTCCTCAAGAGGACAGTTTGTCTTTTTCACAGCCATACCCCTAACCCTTGACAGATAGTAAGGGCTAAATATATGTTTGTTGAATGAAAGAATAAATGAAATCTACTAATCTATGTAATGAGAATCTCTAAAAGAGAGTTTTGTTGCGATTCTAAGACCAAGTCGTATTGTTTTGGAACATGTGTAAGTCTAATATAACACACAGAATTTACATCAAAGGCATAAAGAGCTTTCTCTGGCTTCTAGGTAGGATTTTAAACTCCCATATTTTAGAACTATGTGTTACAAAAGGAAATATCTCAGGGATAAAATTAAGTAAACCCTAAGAAATATTCTGTCCTTAGATTTTTAGTAACTGGATAAATCATGTACCAGAACCCAGAGTCCAAACCAATGACAATAGTAGGATAAAGGTGCTGAAACGGGGAAGGAGTGGTATCAGAAAAGTCCAGAGCTCAATTCCACCATTCATTCATCAAAAAACCATGAAGGAGTCATCCAATTCCCTTCATCTTCAGATAAGGATAAGCAAGATAGGAATTTCCTGCTTGATCAATGACTACAGGAATTCAAGAACACTATCTATTAAAAGGGTCCTGGAATTGCCAAGTATTATAATGTTTATCAATAAATTATAATTATTAATGCTACCATCATTTGGAGCCAATGAGACCTCTACTAAGTAGACCCTCAATAATTGTCAATTTCCTTCCTTGGATACCAGGAAGAGGTGGGAATATTCTGATGAGTATTATAATTCAACAGATAGTCCTTGAAAGGGTTATATACCTGGGAAAAGTAAGATTCTGGTGCTGAATAGGTACATCACGAGAGGTTGTCCCTTGCTCAATCAAATGGTTAAAGGCTGAAAATACCTAGAGAAATGAACAATGCATGTTGTTTTAGTTTGTTAGGATACTATAATAAAATACCATAATCTGGGTAGCTTATAAACAACAGAAATGTATTTCTCACCATTTTGGAGCCTGAGAAGTCCAAGATTAAGGAACCAGCAGATTTAATGTCTGGTGAGGGACTTATTCCTTGTAAATAGCATCTTCTCACTTTTATAAAGTCACCAATCCCATTAATAAGGGCTCCAATTTCATAATCTAATCACCTCTCCAAGCTCCTACTTCTTAATACCATCATTTTGGGAATCAGAATTCAACACATCAATTGGGGGGGGGGCACAAACATTCAGACAATATCACCTAGCAACAGTCCCTTTTCCTCCATAGGAATAGAATATCAGAGAAAATCATGGCAGGTCAAATCCAGAGTCGGGGTGGGGAGCGAAACATCAAAATTCAGAGCTAGGGTGGCGCCTGTGGCTCAAGGAGTAGGGCACTAGCCCCATATACCAGAGGTGGTGGATTCAAACCCAGGCCTGGCCAAATAAAAAGAAAAAAATTCAGAGCTAACACTTTAAGGACAACAGATAACAACAGTTGGGTAGAATGTCTCCTTCAAATGCCTAGAATTTTTCCAGCTTTAGTCAATACAAACAAGAAGCAAGGTTTGATTTTGTACAGTTCTGACAGCTTTTTGGAAAGCTGAAAGCATCTTCTTAGACTGCAAGAATCTAGGAATCTTCCTTGAAAAAACCTAACATCAGTATAGCTAGGGAGTTGTGTGGTTTCCCACATTTCAACCTCTTGCTGGCAAATTTGTCAACTGGCATTTAAAATAGGCTCTTAAGGTATCATTAATAAATAGTTATAAGGTAAGAGCAGTTACCATGAATGGCAGGTTCACAGGCCCAATTTGTTGATACACAGTTTTTCCAAGCCATCAGATACCAAAAAAATGTTACCTGGGTGGAGCTAAAAGACACATATTAGTCTACCATTTGAATTCCTCTGAGCCCTGTATCTATATTGGATTGGTTGGGGGGAGGTTGGGTAGAGAGGAAGAAGACATTCATAGAGGAAGAATTCAATCAAGCTTGGCCAAGGCCACAGAAAGTGACAAGGAATGAATTACATCCAGAGGTCAGTCTGAAATTCATGGAGTTCTTCCAAGGTTGTCATCCCCAGTGACGGCAATAGAGGTTGGAACTGAGAAAGTTAAGGATGAAAGCCTTAATGACCTCTCCATGTTCTTTAAGTCTTAGGCTAAATATTATCTTTTCCAAGAGACTTTTCTCAACCTATCTGATGTAGAGGGTAGCAACTCTGTTAATCTCTTTGGCAATCACTATTTATTTATCGCAATAAATTTAGTTCAGTCATTTAGTTTTGTCTCTCCTACTGGGCTATAAGCTTTATGAAAACAAAGACTCTGCCTAACCTTTTAATTATTACATCCCCAATGCTTATCACTGCTAAGTTCTATGTCTGGAACACCACAAGTACTAAATAATATTAATAATTTGCTGAATAAAAATTATTATTATGTAACAATGGCATTCAAAGTGTGATCCCTGGATCTGCAGCATTGGGAATTCGCTAGAAATTAAACGTCTCAGGCCCCGCCTCAGACCTACTGGATCAGAAACTCTGGGTGTGAGGCTAGCAATCGGTATTTTAACAAGCCTTCTAGGTGATTTTCATGTATGCTCAGGTTTGAGAACTGCGGGTATATAGGAAGAATGTATAAAAATTCCCCTACCAAGAGTACAAAAATATATGTTTCCTGGTGGTGGGAAGTATAAAGGTAAAAGTTCTTTTCTATTATGGGGTTGGAATATTTGTTCAATTCATCCTCAATTCTAAGTCTGGTATGTGCACAACTAGTATTTTATCTGGAATGGAGCGAAGATTTCTAGATGTCTGATGCTAAGTAGGATCTTGAACATCTAAATTAACCTAACCATGTTTTCTTATCAGTGAGAAAGGAATAACACTTCAACTTCATAGGTTAGTAAAATTAAGTGATATTTAAAAAAAAAAAAAAAAAACTATTTACCCGTGTTCTATATAGTAAACGCTCTAAATGGTGGTGGTGGTAGTGCTTCTTAGTGAATGTGCTTTTGGAGACCTCTGAAGATGAGTACAGCACAGGAACAGTTTTCAACCTCCAAGAGTGCCCATGGGATAAAGGAAGTATGCTATTTGTTTGTTTGTTTGTTTTGTTTTTATTTCCTTGCTGATTTTTTTTATTTTTATTTCTTCTCTTTTTTGTTGTTGTTGTTGAGACAGAGTCCCATACTATGCCCTGAGCAGAGTGCCAACTCATAAAAAAAAAGTATGCAATTTTTTAAAAGAGTATATTCTGTCACCAAAATGCTAGGATACAAGTAACTTTGTGAGAGTGTTATGACACACCATTTGCTGGACTCTGGAGTCAAAGAGACACCAAAGAAAAGACAGAAATTAACTCACAAAGGATTAAAGTAAGGGAAAGAAACAAGGTGGGAGCAAAATCAGAGATTGCTGGTAGTGGGTGAGAATTATTGGTAGTTGAGAATGCCAGGGTTGAAAGAGCAAGGCTATTCTGTGAAGGACTTCTCTCAGAAGGGAAGTCCTCACATGTCTGATGTCCATATTTTCCAAACCAAAAACTAGCATAAAGTCTAGTAAATATACTTATGGAGACAATAGGACAAAGTGAAATCAAGGCTGTCCTAGGAACCAGAATATATGGTTATTGCCTAGAAACGGTCTATTTTTAAAAGAGCCCAATACCAGCATGTCTAAAGAACTACACAGTTTCACAATACCCTCATACAGTCATGGTATGACTCACCATGAATAATGAAGGCTGTATGGACACATGACCCCTAAAAAATTAGATCATGTATAAAAAGTTACATAGGTTCATCTTCTCTTTCCTCCCATTCCACCAGATCCTTCTGGTTTCATAAATTCATTGGCATCTGGAGACCTTAGTTTAAAAAAAAGTCATCAGCCTTATCCTTGGTATCCTAGATTAGCTACTACTGCATTTTGATACCAGGTCAAGGGTTCTTTTGGACTATTTAATTACTTTTGGTGACATGAGGGACCACAAGTTCCTTCATTATTAAGTTATGTTCATACTTAATAATTTCTTGAGATCTAATAGAGAGCTAAGTCGGATCCTCAATCATTAGTTACAAAAATGGGACTGGTTAGAAGAGTTAATGGCTTTACTGCCAATGATTCTGTCAGTTATGACAGAATCAAGTCAGAGACAGATGAGTCAGAGTCAGATAATCTGCCTTATTGTGAAGGTAATAGGTTTAAGAAAGATAAAAGAATTCCATCTACTAGAATTCAAGAGTTGAGCGTCAAAAGAGAGATAAAGGATAAACTACCTCTTATTGTTGTGTCATTTTTCTTTTCAGGGATGCTTTTCTCAAATGGAATCAAAATGCAGAGATACACTAACTGATATAGTCATCTAATGTGACTGAGACTGAGGAGTTGTTGAATCAGAGGATCTTTACACTTAGGGGAAGTGTCTTCAGACCTAGTTGAGTAAGAACTTTCAAATTATTCTGGTTTCCTCTCCAGTCCTGGAAAAGAGAGGCCACCTTGTTGTTGTAACTGCTGAGAATATCTGACTATCAGGCTTCAGTCAGAGCGACTGTAATTAGCATGATTTGCTCTATTTTCTATCTGGAGCAGTTCATAACTCTCTAGGTTAACCAAGGGATCCCTGGTTTCCTAAGTATATCATTCTGGGGAAGAAATTAGTGTGTATACTGCTGCATAGAATTCCTGACTTCAATCATTTCTTATGTCTCAAAATTCTAAGTTACTAGTCTACATGGCACTGTCCAGTACAGGGTATAGATGTAAACGCTGTGCCACTGGAGGTCTTAGTCTGTTGGATGGAAGCAAGTCAGAACTACTATTCAAGGCATAGAGTTGCCTGGATCAAAAAAGACTATAGAAAGATAAGAGGTTTTCCTGGCCGGGTTTTTTCACAATAGAGAGAAGCAAGGGTGGAGAACCTGCCTCCTTAAGGAAATTATGGGCTTCCTGGTCTGTAAGTGAGGCCATTTGACTGAATCTGAATTTTACATAATTAAACCCTTTCATTAAAAGGGGTACAGCAGAGAAAGATGCAGATTTTCTTGCCTCCTTTGGTGCTTAATGAAAGAAGAATGATCCTGAAATCAAAAGGCTGCAGGTCCCCCACCCCTGGCAGAGTATTTAAGGCCATCCTGAAAGGATAAACAAGATGAGAAGTCAAACTAGTTGACAGGGCCAATTTGGTACAAGAAACCATTATCAAGTACCTTCTCTACTATGTGCCATGCACTGGGGATCAGAAATGAAAAAGACCATCCCTATTCTTCAGGAGCTTAGAGTGTAAGGAGAGAAACACATGATGAATACAATTTAATATAAAGCAGTAAATGATTAGAAAATAGCTATGAATGAGGAATGATGGGACACACAGATGAGGGCAACTTACCCAATTTCAGAGTTCAAGGAACCAAGAAGAGAGAGGACCATGACCGGAGAAAGTGCTTCAACTCAGTATCTGTGTCTCTGAGCTACTAGATAGTACAAATTGAAAACAGAGTAAAAGGAAGGGGGAAAGCTAGAAATTTTGTGGTCAAAGATAAAGAACCATCATGGCTTTTGGACTATTTTAGGTGACAAAGGCTTTGACAGGGTGGAAAGTTCTATCTTAGCTCAATGCCCATTCACCTATCTTCCTGTATGTAGACTCTTACAGAAGATTAGATTTGGCAGAGGAACAGGGAATAAAAGCAGGTCTATAAAACATGCAGCAGCATGCACATCACATAATAGGTTCTCAGCAAACATTAGTTTCTTGATTTCTCCCCACAAGCTCTACTAGAATTTCAGGAAGCAGACCGTGCACTCTCAAAAACTGATAGAAAACTGGAGGTCTCCAAAGTATAACTAGAAGCAAAAGTACTGACCTTATTCTGCAGGGCTTCATCAGTATATGGCTGACAGAACTCTCCAAAATCCGGTTGATAAAGGAACAGCTCTTCTCTTTGGATGAGCAATGCTAGTCCAATACGAGCCTCTATCACCATCCACATTATTCAGTTAAATATACCATTTCTTTCCTGTACCATTATTTGTACCTATGCCTTCCGCTCATATCTAATTTCACAGCTAATCCTTATATAGAACAGAGTCCTCTCTGGGCTAAACTATTCTCATACTGTCTTCAACAATGACTCTGCTTTAAATGTGACCACTCTCTCACTCTGATGCAACTTCTATGGCATTCCCCAATAAATCAGAAAATCAAGTCAAAATGAATGAACAGATGCTCTAATTTCAAGCCATTACACTCTTCCCTCTCTTGATTTGAGGATTTTTGGGGGGGAAGGGGGCTGGGTTCGAACCCACCACCTTTGGGGTATGGGGCTGGCGCCCTACTCCTTTGAGCCACAGGCACCACCCTGATTCAAAGATTCTTAAATATCCTTACTTCCCAATAGTTTGGTAAACAAAACTCCTCACCTGGCTCTGTTTATGATCCTGGCCTAAAATGTCCAGTCTTCTCTACAAAACTCAAATTCTAAATCCTTATAGTTTGAAACAATGGCCAAAAAACATGAAAAATGCTCATCAACATCAGGGAAATGCAAATTAAAACCACAATGAGAACTTCTCCCATCAGAACTGCCATTATTAAAAATTCAAAAAACAAGTGCAGTGAAAAGAGAACAGTTTACATACAGTGTTAGTGGAAATGTAAACTTGTACAACCATTATAGAAAGCAGTATAGAGATTCTTGAAAGAAATAAAAGTAGACCTACCATTTGATCTAGTAATCCCACTACTATGTATCTACCCAAAGGAAAAGTCATTTTATGAAAAAGACACCTGTACCAGGCTAGGTGCCTGTGGCTCAAGCAGCTAAGGCGCCAGCCACGTACACTTGAGCTGGCGGGTTCGAATCCAGCCCGGGCCTGCCAAACAACAATGACAATTGCAACCAAAAAATAGCCGGGCATTGTGGAGGGTGCCTGTAGTCCCAGCTACTTGGGAGGCTGAGGCAAGAGAACCACTTAAGCCCAGGAGTTTGTGGTTGCTTTGAGCTGTGATGTCACAGTACTCTACCCAGGGGGACAGCTTGAGGTGCTGTCTCAAAAAAAGTAAGGGACATTGGAAACTAAGGAGAGAAGGTGGAAGGAAGATAAGGGATATAAATCTATTAAGTACAATGTACACTATTCAAGTGACAAGTACACTGAAAGCCCTGACTTCGGCATGACATGATTTAATCCAGGTACCAGCAAAACAACAACAAAACTAAAACACTTACACACCCCAATTTTTTTTTTAAATTAAAAAAATTGCCTCTCAAGAAGGTGAAATAAAGCCAAACAAAATTCAGCAAAAATACCTAAACTCACTATGAGTATAGCTAGTTTTACAGTTTCCAATGATAAATGAAACTTCTTTGGGTCTTTTATAAGCCCAAAAAGATGAAAATAAAGTTGTTTTCCTGGGGAAAAATCATTAATTCAAACCTATCCATGAACCCTTCCCCAACAAATATGCCCATTAGCTTCAAAATGATGAATATGTCTCCCCCATTCCCGTGTATAATACTATCACAAATACCCACATCTCTACTGTCCACATGTAGCTGTTTCTCCTTTTTTTCAGTTACCCACTTGTGGGATGGCCACTCCAATGAAGGCCCTGGAGCAAGGAAAAGAAGACACATATAGCCAGTTCACAGAATGAGGAAAGAAGTCAAGAAAAAGATGCGAGGGAATTACTATTTTGCACTATTTGCACTAAGGTCCCTCACAGAAGCAGGGATAGTGAGAGATGAAATATATCCACATAAAAGTTAACCACATCAGTGTGTATTAAAAATTGAAACATACCTCCCAGTCATAGAAATAGCCTCCTGCTTCACTAAAGAAGATAGTTTACTTACATATGTCCCAGTGCAAGAACAAATTGGTAAACCATGTATTCTGGAAGTTTACAGACCAAGATTAATATGAAAATATACGTGTTTATAAACATACATTTACAAGGTAAATGTTCCCATCCTACTCACCCATGTAAGAAGTCTGCCAACCCAAAAGGCACTATTCTGTTCTTTAAATTCTTATTAGCTTATAGGAAACTGTCAAATACTTAGACAGTACTCAAAAGATAGTTGATGATAATCTTCAACACTATCTGAATGAAAACCTACGTAGCCAAATTCAGGAGAAAATTAGTCTTTAATCATAAAAATGCTCTAGAAAAGTATCTTGCATGTTAGAGCATTCTTATAATTGTACTGGAAGATATACTGTAATTTACTTAGTATAGCCAAGAATTTATAGAACCATGATTCAGAGTTGCACACAATCTGATTTTAGCACCAAAGCTGAAAAATAAAACCTACTGGAATCAACCCAACTTGCTGTATTTCCTGGAATACAGGTAAAAACCCATTATAGTTAACATCAGGAAAACAGAGCTTCTATATAACAATGCTCTGTCTCATTGTAAACCCATGTGGATTTGGTTACAAAAAAAAAAATTATTTACAGAAAATAATCAAGGAAAACAAATATTTTCTCCAATTCTCCTCTAGTAGCAGTCACTCCTTACATTGACAATATTTATGTGCTGCTGGCAAAGCAATTATCACTTGATAATTCACTGTGAACATTAGAACTGAAGAGCATTCCTCCCCTCTAGTTTTATTTGGCACAACTTCCTCAATCTTTACTTCCTTAAACATTATACACAAGCAAACATAACCACCCAATATGGTTGTCAAGTAATTCATCACATCATCACAAGGCTTAATCTTCAGAATCAAGGTATTTTTCCAACTATTACGTATTAATTTGTCATTTATAAAAGACTTATGTCTATTAGGTTATATAATTAGTCTGCTAATTTTATTTAGCAACACTGCTAATATAAAGTGTACACAAGAGAAAATGCATTTAAAAAAACAGAACATTTCCATTTGTTTTTGTGTGTTTACAGCAGTCCTTACATGTGCCACATATGATTCCAATGATGTAAGTTTTCTTTTAATTTTTATTAAATCAAAATTGTAAGTTTTAATAAAATATTCAATATAATTAAAATTTTATAGAACGTTTTTAGTGCTTAACAGTAATGAAAAGGTCAGTGTTAAAAACGGACAAATTTCCTCCTAAATCAACGGCACATAGAAGACATGATGAAATTAGGTATTTTTAGGGCACAAGATTTGTGCGACTTCTCAGAACTGTGCTTATTGAACATAAGCATATAATACATATAAAATACGTTCTTTTTGAACAGAGCTTTAAAATGCTTTATCTGTAATAATATAAATTTTTGGTACACATTGAGTTCTTTAAACACCCTAGTTAAATATTATTCTTATTCCCATGCTGTAACATTTAGTGGAATGCAAACCAAATAACCTGCTTACAATGTTACAACTTCAGTTACTCTGTTTTCTTCCTTACAATACTATAATGCTCAATGTTTTTGAAACTACAGTATCCTATAATAAGTTGATTTGACTTTATAACACACCTTTTTTTCTCTCCTACAAGTGTAGTATGTGTATTTTAATTCAAAATCATTTTTGTTTAAAAATTTCATGACATCTCTTGATGTACTGAGAGGCAGGGTCTCACTCTTGCTCAGGCTGGTTTCAAACTACTGAGCTCAAGGGATCTACTTGCCTCAGCCTCCCAGAGTGCTAGGATTACAGGCGTGAGCCACCGCACCCGGCCAAAATTCACTATTCTTAACTTTCTTGCCTTAAAAAAAATGTGTAAAAAAAACTTACTCAGCACCTTTATATAAAAAAATAGTCTATCTAGATAGATAATAATGGAGTAAAGAAGAGATATAAGATAACGAAGATGAAGACATAAGGCTTCTGGTATCAAAGAAGTTCATAATAATCCAATGTGAGAGACAAACATGTACACAAATATAGAAAAGATACAATGCCTGAGGTATTGGGGAAGGGTGACAAGGGTTACAGGTAAGGGGATGGAAGGATGTGCCAAGGAAAGAGACAGTTTCAAAGTTTCAAATTGGAACACTGATGTCATGCTATAGAATTTAAATTACATTATTCTACATATGTATTTCCACTTAAGTGCAAAGATATATACATGCACAGGTAATAAATAGTTATCCAGATGGTATTCTGTTTTCTCAAGCCATGTGCCTATAGGGCTATATCCACTTTATGTTCATTCCAGAGGCAGTTTTCCTGCCAGAAGGTTTTAAAGTATTCCCACTATCTGGTATCTGGTATATTCCCCTTTGGCCAGTTTAGAAGGTCCAGGGATCATGGGACTGGGATTTAGGGATAGGTTCTTCCACTGATTCAGCATTCTAAGTTCTCCTGCTGGACTGTAAGCTATTCAAGAGTGAAGGATCAATCATAGTATCACCTGTAACCATCATAATTTCTAACATACTTATACAATTTTTCTTGAATTATTTTGACCTGTTATCCTGGTCATTCCTTTTGACCTACTCTTACAAATCCAGACCCAGAAAATTCTTTACCATTGACTTTGCCCCTGTAATGATGTTTAAAATATTAACCACATCCTGGGAGGCCAAGGCAGATGGATTGCCTGAGCTCAGGAGTTCAAGACCAGCCTGAGCAAGAATGAGACCCCCATCCCTCCTAAAAATAGAAAAACAAGCTGGGCATAGTGGCACACGCCTGTAGTCCCAGCTCCTCAGGAGGGTGAGTAAAGAGGATGGCTCAATCCCAGGAGTTTGAGGTTGCTGTGAACTATGATGCCATGGCACTCTACCCAGGGTGACAGAGTAGGACTCAGTCTCAAAAAAATAAAATAAAATATTAACTCTCATATATTAACTCTCATTAGTGTGTTATTCTAAGGTCAAAAACTATCTATTCTTGAATACCAATGCTGAAAAAGATACAGGCTTAATCTAGTGAAGGCAAGATTTTTCAAGGAGATATGAGTGACTTATAAATTTCCATTTTGTTATCTGTATGTCTGTGAACCAAAGGATTCATCAGTCAATCTTCCATGCATAGTCTATCACCCTCTAGCTCCTACAGATTTTCTTTGTACTTCTACAAGGCACTTACTTATTTGTATTGCAGTTATCTGAATTGTATAACTTAGTTCTTTCACTAGAGTATAAACTTCTTAAGGGCAAGAAAGCCTTATCTATCACATTATTCCCACAGTAACTAATATTTAGGTCAGTCATCTTTGAAGATAGTTCATGTAATTAACATTCCATTGTTTAAAAATTAACTTTAAAAATATAATTTAAAACTGAAGTAATTTGCTTAAAATAGTACAGTGGCATTGTTGTGAAGGTAAATAAAAAGACTTTTACAAGAATATTATAGAAAGAAATTCTTATCAAAACTGTAACAAGCCTCATCCCTTGAGGATGTTACTCTCACCCCACAGAGGTGAGACCAGCACTTTATTTGTATACTAGAACTGTGTCCTTTCTCCTTCCTCAATCATGTACACTTTGTCTCTAAGTTGAAACACTGCTACAAAATTGCTAAGCTACTCTCTAAACATTGTAAACAAATGCTAAATAAGGAACTAAGATCCCTAGGGGGAGAGGGAAGATGATGGTAGTCACTTCTGAGAACACCAGTTCAATACCTTCAGACTTAACAAGGAATCCTGCTTTGTCTGCTGGACATCCCTGATCTTGACAGCCAACCCCCAGAAGCCCTGCAGTACTTGTTTGGTGCTACTTGAAGGCAGTTCATAATGCATTCAAAACTGTTTAGAGCCTTTATTCATTTTGTCTGTCACATTAGTTCTTCCTCAAATAAACAGACTCAAAGCAAGTCAAAAGGAGAGCTGATTTTCTCCCCATAGGAATAACATTATAATGTAAGGCATAACAGCATTTATGATATTGAACTTTACCTATTCAGTAATTCATTAGGTGAGTTAGGTTACAAAAGCCCCAAAAGGTTAAGTTGTACTAAAACATCATAATTATTATTATTTTGAAAATAAGCATTAATATAAAAGTCAATCCTTTTTCATCATATTACAACCTTTCATACTTGTCCTAAATAATGTCTTTTTTTTTTTTTTTTTTGAGGCAGAGTCTCACTCTGGCACCCTGGGTAGAGTGCCATGGCATCATAGCTCACATCAACCTCAGACTCCTGGCTCAAGTGATCCTCTTACCCCCTGGGTAGCTGGGACTACAGGCATTTGCCACAATGACTAGCTGGTTTTGTAGTAGAGACAAGGTCTTACTCTTGCTCAGGCTGGTCTTGAACTCCTGAGCTCAAGTGATCCGCCAGCCTTGGCCTCCCAGAGTGCTGGAATTACAGGTGTGCACCACCATGCCTGGCCCTAAATACTAAGTCTTGATGAGGGCAGGAACCATATCTTATCTATATTTGAATTTCCCACACTGCTATGGAAGTGGTAAATTCCTGAAAAATATTTATTTTAATGAACTTTTTAAAGGATGCATTTAATCTGTTGAATAACAGATAAATCACTTCTAAAATTCAGAAACCTATTAAAAAGACAACATTATTTTACTGATGTGCCACAAATATTTCAGGAAAAAAAATTTCACAACCTCTTTACAGATTCCACCTGAGCTAAAAACAACTTTCTGGACAATAGATGTACAAATTTTGTGACAAGTTACTTCACATCAGACTGAAGATTTATTGAAATTGTTCTGAAAGAATGGCAGAGAAACTCAGAGTAATGTTTTAACTGTCTTCAGTTTCTTAAGGGGAGGTATGAAAGTCTTAAATGTATTAATTTTAATATTAAAAAAGAAATATATGCCTTTAAACATTTTGAGGAGCAATGAGGGATATATTATTAAGCCAGTGCTTGAGTATTATAATTCCCACAATATTAGAACTCATACTTAGAAAAAGCAGGCAAAACTGAAATTCTCTTTCATATAGTTTTCTCATCTTAAAAACTAAATAACTCTTAACTCATGAGAATGTTCTGAGAATTGATTATTATTAATTTTTTAGTATTTCATTAAGGTTTTTCTAGAAAAAGACCAAAGATTCTACTTAGGCAATACACTTGTGCCTGTTTATATCATATGAAATTGTCAAATAAGGCTTAACTTTGAGAATATCTATAGCCTCACTTTCATAATCTAACCTGCCTTCTGAAGCACTGGAATTTCTAGAGCTAACTACCAATTCTTTACTCAAGTTGAGTCACTTTCTTAATGGATGCCCTGGGGAATTACAATTAACATCTTAACTTGAAACAATCTAGTTCAGAATAATACCAACCAATGTCAATAGTATATGAAAACTCTGTTCCACTATAATACCATTCTCTCTCTCTTCCTCCTTTGCACTATTATTGTCATTCAAATTACATCTTTATATGTGATAAAACCATCAACAGCTTTATAATTTATGTTTTATGCAGCTGCTGCCTTTTAAATCAAATAGAAGAAGAAATTACAAACAAAAATATCTTTATGCTGTCTATTTACCTACATAGTTACTTTACTAGTGCTCTTTTCTTCAAGTGCATTCAAGTTAATATCTAGTTTCATTTCAGCCTGAAGGATTC
This sequence comes from Perodicticus potto, assembly GCA_963574655.1. Classification (NCBI taxonomy): domain Eukaryota; kingdom Metazoa; phylum Chordata; class Mammalia; order Primates; family Lorisidae; genus Perodicticus; species Perodicticus potto. Next base: position 6,983 of record CAUYRH010181999.1, on the reverse strand, counting down.
CCTTTAGTGTTTCCTATAGAGCAAGTCTATACCAAAAAATCTGGGTTTTTATTAAATCTTGGAATGTTATAATTCCCCTTCATTTATAAAGAATAGTTTTGCTAGATGTAGAATTCTTAGCTAACACTCCATTTATTTCAACACTTCAAACATTTCATCCCACTGCCCTTTTGGCCCCCAGTGTCTAATAAGAACCCAGCTGTTAAGCTTACTGAGTATGCCTTGTCCCCGATTAAGTCCCTTCTCTTTCACTGCTTTTAAGATTCTTTTTTTTTTTTTTCCCTTTCAGCAATTGGCCTATCATTGTGTATAGGTGTGGATACTTTTGACTTTATTCTACTTTGAATTCATGGAGGTTCCTGAATGTTATAGATTAACATTTTCATTTAATTTGGGAGGTTTTCGGCTACTTTTACTTTAAATATTTTTTCTATCCCCCTCTTATCCCTCTAGTACTCCATTATGTATACACTGGTATGCTTGATCGTGCTCCCAGGTCTTTGAGACTCTGTTCATTTTTCTTTTTTTTTTTTTTTTAAAGATATAGATTCTTTATTCCTTAGTATCTTTTGACAAATGTTCTAGTAATTTACATACTACTAGCAGATTCTGTGGGTCTCTGTTCATTTTTCTTTTGGTTACTCATAGGACAGCGGTTCTCAACCTGTGGGTGGCAACCCCTTTGTAACAATGAAAATACATCCTGCATATCAGATATTTACACTACGATTCATAACAGTAGCAAAATTACAGTTATGAAGTAGCAATGAAAGTAATTTTATGGTTGGGGGTCACCACAACATGAGGAACTGTAGTAAAGGGTCATGGCATTCGGAAGGTTGAGAACCACTGTCATATAATAATCCTAACCTATGTTCAAGTTTCTTGACTTTTACTTCTGGCAGCTCAAATCCACTGTTGAACTTTCAGTAAATTTTTCATTCCAGTTATTATAGTTTCCTACTCTAGACCTTCTATATTATTCTAGATATTTGATTGTTTATAATTTCTCTGTTGATATCTGGTATTTGATAAGACATCATTCTCATATTTTCCTTTCACTCTTTAGCCAGCGGTTTCATTCAGTTCTTTAAATATTTTTGTAATATCTGACATAACGTTTTGTCTAGTAAGCACACTATGTGGGCTTCCTCAGGTGCAGTTTCTATTGATTGCTTACCTTCTCAAGTATATCCCATGCTTTACTGTTTCTTTGGTTATATTTTAATTTTTCATTGAAAACTAGACATTTTAAATAATGTAGTATAGCAAGCTTAGAAATCAGATCCCCTCCCTCCCCACCATTTGTTGTTACTGCCTTATTTGTTTAGTCACAGAGACTTTCCTGGACTAATTCCATAAAGTCTATATTCCCTGTCATGTGTGTCCACTGAAATCACTCTTCAGTTAGCTTAGTGGTCAGCTAGCAATTAACAGATTTTCTAAAATGTTTTGAATTAAGAAATCTTTTATCATTTGCTAAGGGGCCTAGAACTGGGCACGCTTTCCACACTTAGACAGCTTACAATTCTGCCTTAGCCTTCACTTCCTGCTTGCACAGGGACTCAAAGTCAGCCTGCTCAGGAAGATGCAGTGTTGAACAATTGCTGCTGATTGTCTTCAACAAATGTCCTGGGGATAGGACCTCTCTACTGAATGAAGAATCAGATCAAATAAAGACAAGCCTTATGAATAGGGCCTTTCCAGGGAGCAGCTAAACATGTCCAATAGAGGAAAATTATCTGGGAATAGGATATTTGGAAATCTTGTACCATCCAATAGCTGCAGATTTTCATAACTACTGTGGTTGAAAGGTTGCTGGTTTCCAGGGCTATCATGGAATTGGGGAAAGTTAGAATTCAGGAAGTTAAAACAAGAGTTACTGTTCTTACTAAAAATTAGCTATGTTAATGAATAAATGCTTACTGGGTTGTTGGAAGCTTTGGTTAATTTTTAAAATTCTGAAAAAGTTTCTTTTGATAACTGTTGCCAGTGTTCATATTGTTATTATAGAAGAGATTTTCTGAGGTCCTTACACCAGTATCCCAGAAATCTCCTCTTAATACTTGAGTTTAAAAATAATTCTGGTATTGGTGTCTTCTAAAAAGATTGTCATAATCAGCTCTCAAAATATGAGGGATCTCTGGTGATATCTACACATAAACTACTACATTAAAGTTCATGAACATTGCTACTTGGGAGGCTGAGGCAAGAGAATCGCCTAAGCCCAGGAGTTGGAGGTTGCTGTGAGCTGTGTGATGCCACGGCACTCTACTGAGGGTGATAAGTGAGACTCTGTCTCTACAAAAAAAAAAAAAAAGTTCATGAACATCTATAGAATTAGAAGAGAAAATATGATCAGCCTTTGCTTACATTCCATTTTACCTCTGGCAACAAAGAAATGTGTTTTTGATGACAGATGCAATAGAAAAGTCTCTATTGTTACTAATATTTGGCTGCATTTCAAGCATTTTAAAAATAATACTTCTTTTTAAAGATTTACATATTTTCACTTTAAATGAAAGAACATGAGAGATTATGATTGATCCTAGTCATGGTGGGAATGATGGTACAAGCATCTAGTTTGATGCCTAGAGTTGTAACTAAGCAGATGAAAGGTTACTAAGAAAAGGTCTCTATGTATTTCTTTGACAAAATGAGGCAAATTGTGATTATAAGCTCTAAGTCCTGACTTTTGTAAGGACCACAAACATTTTAAAATTTCATTTTAATATAGCATTTATTATGTTATCACATATGATTCATTTATTTGTAAAGAAGCTTGACAATAATGATAGCAGTATCCTAATACTAGATTAGGATATATCAAACCTATTGCAAATGGTTATCCATTTGGAGAGTTCTGGAGATCTGGAATGAATTTAGTTGCAGGTATGATATAAAAACCACCTTATATCTGTGTGTGTGGGGGGGGGAGAGAGAGAGAGGGAGAGGGAAAGGGAGAGGGAAAGGAAGACAGAGAGAAGACACAATCTTTCCATAAAACTCTCCTGTCCCTCTTAAAGTAGCAGTTAGAATTTACATGAGACTGAGTTTGGGAGTCATGCTGCAGTACGGAGAGTCATGTTGCAGGAATAAATATGATGAGAAACAATGACATACTATAAAAGTGATTACAAAGTCATTAAGATCTTTTCTTGGAAAATCAGTTTAAATGGGCAGATACTTAATATAGAGGAAATCACTCACAAACATCAACAACAGTAGTCTCAGTGATATTTATGATGCTATCATTTATTCAGTTTCATTGTTCCATTCCACACATGCATTTTTAAAAAACATTGAGTACACTATAAAGGTATATAACATGCTATGTTTTCATTACAATATATCAGAATTCATGGACTTAAAATATGCAATTTTAGGAATTTTCATTAATATCCTTGATTAAGTTTGGTACAATTGCTCATGCCTATAATTCTAGCACTCTGGGAGATCAAGGTGGGGGGATTGCTTGAGGTCAGGAGTTCAAGACCAGGCTGAGCAAGTGCAAGACCCTGTTTTTACTAAAAATAGAGAAATTTAGACAAGAGTTGTGGTGGGCGCCTGTAGTTTGGGAGGCTGAGGCAGGAGGCTCTCTTGAACTCAGGAGTTAGGGATTGCAGTTAGCTAAGCTGATGCTGGGCACTGTAGCCTGGGGCAACAGTGTTAGACTGTCTAAAAAAAAAAAAAAAAAAGACCCTTGATTATATAATATTCATCTTGCTGAGACATTAATTTGAAGAATTTGAATCTTGCATACTTTAAAGCTAATACGAGTGAATAAGTTGCTAAGTTAGTATCTCCTATCATTTCACTAGGCTTGAATGTTTTCTTTGCATTATAAACTATTCAATAACTCAAAAAGTGGTAAATATTTTGTTTTTGAAAAAAATCAAATTTCTAGTGTTGGTGGTTAACAAAAAAAAAGGTTTAAGAGTCATAAAGCAGTGTTGGTTCTTAGCCAAAAGATATTAGTTTGAGATAAGTTAAGGAAAAATGTGTTAAATTCAGCTTTGACTCACATCTATGAAATAAACAAGTCTGCCATAAAACATTCTATGAGGAAAATACATGCTAAAATAGTATTTGTGCTTTTAAAGATAACTTACAATCCCCTGGGTCAGGTTTCTTCTAATCTGTTTTCCTTTATCTAAATTATATTAATGTGAGAATAGACACATCAAGAATTTCCATAAAAACAAAGAAAGGTATTACTTTTTAAAAAATATTTAATGGAATAATAAAGATTATATATTTCATGGCATACAAGTTGATGATTTGATATGTATATATATTGTATAATGATTACCACAATGAAATTAACAAATCACCACCCATGCTGTAGATTAGATTCCCAGAACTTTGTCATCTTATAATTGAAAGTTTGTATACTTTTCTCAAAATGTCCCTATTTTCCTTAACACCCTCCACCCCCAGACCCTAGCAACCATGCTTCTACTGTTTCTGTGAGTTCAACTTTTTTAGACTCCACATAAAAGTGAGATCATACAGTATTTGTCTGTGTCAGGCTTATTTCACTTAACATAATGTTTTCCAGGTTCACTCATTGTTGCAAATGACAGGATTTTATGGCTGAATAATATTCCATCGTATATATGTAGTTATATACACATACTGTGATTTCTTTATCCATTCTTCTGTCAACTGACACTTAGGTTATCTTGGCGATTATGAATAATGTTGCAATAAACATGGAGTGCAGATCTTTCTTCATACTACTGACCTGGTTTCTTTTGGTTATATACCCAGAAGTGAGATTGGTGGATCATGAGGTAGTTCTATTTTTAATTCTTTGAAGAACCTCCATATTGTTTTCCATAATGGCCATACCAATTTATATTCCCACCAACAGTGTACAAGGATTCCCCTTTCTCTACATCCTTGCCAACACTCGTTATCTCTGGTCTTCTTGATAGCAGCCTTCCTAACAGGTGTGACATCTCATTGTGGTTTTGATTTGCATTTCCCTGATGTCTGGTGATATTGAGCCCCTTTTCATGTACCTGTTGGCTATTTGTGTATCTTTTTGGAGGAAATCTCTATTCAAGTCAAAAGGTATTCCCTTTGTTTTCCAAATGTGGGATATTTCAAGTGTGACAATAACATAATGGTTAATTAGTGTGCGGTGGAAATCACTTTTCTTTTTCAGCTAGCTCTTATCTGTGATATGTTCATGTATTTTCTAACATAGAATTCTCATTGGTCCACAATCATTGATCCAATAAAATAAAATTTTCAAACTTTTGAACTTATGCACACTGTAGGCAAAGGAGATTAAAGGTAGGAATGGGTAGGAATTGAGGAGATTTACCAGAAGTGGCCCACTGTAAATGGCAAATTTCTTTGTAACACTTTATTTTCATGAGTTACATTCTATACTACAACATACCTGTGCTTGCTTCAGCATCAAATTTATGTTCTATGTTTCATTTCTGGAAAACTGACGCTCCAAGAAGAAACACTATGTTTAACCTGTGGCTTCATCTCTCCTGTAGCACAATACCACATAGCTACAGGTTCCAATATGTTTAGGTAAATTCTTTTTTCTTTACTAATATGTCTACAGTCAGGGAGTCCTAATCTGGACCCCAAGAATCAATTTCAGAGAGTTTCAGTAATGCCCCAGTTTAAGAAGCAGATATACTTTCCCAGCCAATGTTAATTGATAATCTTTGAATATCCTGAAGAAGCCAACACTATCGCAAGCTTTTGTGAAAATCTAATGAAAGATATGAAACTTCTAATCAGAAAAATTCAGTTACACTCAAAATCTTGCATAAAATTTCACTGTTTGCCAACATTCTAAAATCCATTCTTAGGCACTAGATTAAAAACTCCTGACTACAGACATATTTAAAGATTTTGGAACACACAGTTTAAAACAAAACAGTAGGAAAAGAAGAAATAAATAGTACCAAGTAATTTTCCAAACACTGCAATATTACACAGAAATGGAACCACAGAGTAAAAGATAAACAGGTGATTAAAGTGTATGAGGCCAGGTGTGATGGCTTACACCTGCAATCCTAGCACTCTGGGAGGCCAAGGCAGGTGGACTGAGCTCAAGAGTTCAAGATCAGCCTGAGCAAGAATGAGACCCTGTCTCTAAAAATAGCCAGCCAGGTGTTGGCTCAGTGCCTGCGGCTCAAGCGGCTAAGGCGCCAGCCACATACACCTGAGCCGGCGGTTCGAATCCAGCCCAAACAACGAAGGCTGCAACCAAAAAATAGCCAGGCCAAGTTGTGGCGGGCACCTGTAGTTCCAGCTACTTGGGAGGCAGAGGCAGGAGAATCACCTGAGCCCAAGAGTTGGAGGTTGCTGTGAGCTGTGATGCCACAGCATTCTACCCAGGGCGACAGCTTGAGGCTCTGTCTCAAAAAAGAAAAAAAATAGCCAGGACTTGTGGCGGGCACCTGTAGTTCCAGCTAATCAGCAGGCTGAGGCAAGAGGATCACTTGAGCCCAAGAGTTTGATTTGAGGTTGCTGGGAGCTATGACACCACAGAGTTCTACAGAGGGGAGCAAAGTGATACTCTGTCTCAAAAAAAAAAAAAACAGTATATGCATACCTCATTGAGAACCATAAAACTCAGTCTTACTTTCTCATAAACAACTACATATAGCCATATCACTTCCTAAATAACAAACAATATCAAGTAAGTCCACAAAGATCTTATGGTTTCAGTTATATAAATAGAGAAAAAGATGCCCACTTCCAGATAAGGGACCAAAGGGAGCTTGATGGAATAACTCACTTATTCTCTGCTTTAAAATTTCTCTAGAAAAAAATTCTAGAAACCTTTCAGATTTGTACTGCCCTGAATACAAAACTGATCCAGTTAGTGTTTAAACATTCCTTGAGATCAGTGGTTGTCAACCTTCCTAATGCCACAACCCTTTAATACAGTTCCTCATGTTGTGGTGACCCCCCACCATAAAATTATTTTCATGTAGTAGCAA
>CAUYRH010181988.1:0-12295 GCA_963574655.1 Perodicticus potto | reverse complement strand
ACGAGGAGCAGACAGCAAGGCGCCAGTGTTTTCCGTACAGGTGGTTGGTTCTTTTTCAAGCCGGTTTCTTCGTTCATCACAGTATCAGCACCGCCAGGGCCAAGGCAGTGGTTGTAGAGCTTTCCTGTCCTGCATCAACATCAAAGACAGTAAGTAAGCTGTTGAAAGCCCAAGCTAGTAAGTAGTGTAGTTTAGAGGCAATCTCAGCTCTATCTGCCTCCACAGCCTTAACTTACCTTTCAGTGAATCTGGTTATTTTCCTGGGACATTGAAGTTTGGTTTATTTTTAGCTCTTTCTGTGTGGACTTTTTACCAGTCTTCAAGAATTAGGGTAGTTTTAACCCAGCTCTAGTGCTTGATAAAATATGGCAAGAAGTCATCTGTCTGGTTTATCAGCAGTAAAAATGAAGACAGCTAGTGGCTTACATTAACTCTGCTTTCATTCCCACCTTCAGTGAACTTTCTATTTTTGGAAATTTGTGACTCCTTATCTGTTGTTACAGTAGATATTTGTTTGTTGTCTCCCAGCATTAATTCCTATTTGACTTTCTCCCAGCTGCCTTCATGTCCCACTCCAACTTCAATTCCAAGGCTAGTCTAAGCTTGTTATAAGCCTACTAGATACCCAATCTCTCTGCACTGGGATTGGCCCAGAGATGGGCCTATGATCCTATTAGAATCACAGAGGTATGACGAGACTTTGGCTTCGGGGGAGGAGCAACTTTCTCATCTTTTGGGGCAGTCATTGGAAGAATCTCTGTCTCTAGATGGTGTGGTGTGAGAATGGAGAATGGAGAATGCAGAGGATCCCAAGAGCTCCCCCTGGTGGGGGGGATGCCTTGTGAGCAGCCTGACCACAAACCTGACTGGAAGGCTCAGCAGAAAGATGGAGAAGTCCAAGGCCATTGATGCCATTTTAGCTGTGGGAGATTAAGCCTAACCTGAAGCATCATTTTTTTTTTGACAGACTTTAAAGTATGTGGACCCATAAATTGTCGTTATTATTTAACACTGTGAATTGGAGTTTGTGTCATTTAAACTTTACTGATAAAATTATTTTAGATTTGTCTGCAAAGACTGCCATCATCATGACTCTTGTTATTACAGTTTGTGTTGGTCAGGGCTCTCCAGAGAAAAAGAGCAATAGGATGGATGGATGGATGGATAGATAGATAGACAGATAAACAGATAGATATTTATCATGAGGGATTGACTCACACCATTATGGAAGTTGAGAGTCCCGCAATCTGCAGACGGCATGTTGGAGACCCAACAAAGCTGGTAGTGTAGTTTTTACCCAGGCCTGAGAACAGGAGCAGACAGATGTCCCAACTGGAGCAGAAAGAGCAAATTTGCCCTTTTTTGCTTTTTTGTCCTATTTGGGCCCTCAGTGTGTTGGGCCAGTCCTGCCCACGTTGGTGAGAGTGGATCTTCTTTATTCACTGTACTAAATCAAATGCTGATCTCTTCTGGAAACACCTTCACAGACACAACAAGAAATGCTGTTTCCCTAGCTATGTGGGCATCCTTCAGCTCAGTCAAGTTGACATATAGATTGAGCAATTACACATAATTACTCATTTGAAAGGAATTCATCATACCCAGAAAGGAGGAGGGTAATTAACTGAAACAGTAATTCTGGATAACTGAATTTTGTGGCTATGTTAGAGCAGTTAAAAAAGTTTTTATTTCAACAATTGCTATTAAGGATGGTGGGGTGGTATGGGTCTGCAGTTATTTAAAAGCTTCAGATTCTGGTTAATTGAGGTTTATTATAGTTAATAATTATACATTTTTGGTTGTAAGAGCATCTTGAGACCAGATAATTCAATACGGTTTCTTTTGTCTAGATACTTTTCTCCCATCTATCAGCTGTATTTGCTGATACTGATGGTGAATTGTTTAACCTTTTGAAACCATTCTCTGTAATTCTAGGGTGATATTTGCACACATGCTTGGGTTTCTTTATAAATAAACTAACTATACAAGGCTTATTCCAGAACGTTAGTAAATGCGGAAAAGCTTGGAGCTGGGAGCAGACCAACATTTTTGCAAATTTGGAACCATTTAAAATAATGGCTTATTCTGGAAACAGACTTCAAACCATTTGCTTATAAACACTGTAACATAGAAAATAGTGAGATTAACATAGCTTTTTAATATCTTATTTCCTGTCACATAAGGAATGATATCTAAAAGATCAATTTCACTGACATTTTTGGAGCAAGACTAGAGGAACTGAAGCCCATTGGGGAAAACAGCTTCCATTAAGAACAACAATAAGGAAAATATCATGGACCGCACTGAAGTGTAGAAATAATTAAGATTTGCCGGCAATTAAGGTCATTACGCGTTACTTCAAAGATTCAATAATTCAATAGGTTTCCCATAGAAAAAAAAGAAGGCTTTCAGCCTTTGTAAGGAATCAAAGCCAGGTCTTCCAGGGAGGTTATTATGTTTTCTAGCCTTTTTGGGGAGTGGGAGAAAGAATATATCAATTACACTCTTATGAAAGTACTGCCTGTGACACCTGCAGCGTCCTAACTTGAAATACTATCTTGAACAACTCGCTTCATTTTTCACCATGAGTTTTCTTCAGAAGGTAATTGGAAATCATGCAGGTTTTGTCATAGAAAGGGAAAAGAACGGATAGCTGAGAATTTACAAAGTGAGTAATATCTGCAAAGTCAGTGCCACTTTCAAGAAGACAGAGGTGTGAGGAAACCAGCTTTGGCAGCTGGTCTCGGAAGGGGGACTTCGTGCAAGGCTGGTCAGCCGCCTGGGTGCAGGTGGGCTCGTCCCATGCAGGGACCGAGAGCATGAGATTCCTGGACCTTATGTTTGTTTGATTATTGGGAAAAAGGCAAGACTCTCCTTAAGTATTTTTTAACAACCGGTAATTATAAGTCTGGTTTCATAAAGGTCGTGTTGAAATAAGAAGAAAATACTCTTTAGAACATCTACAAACTTGGCCATGAGGACCACGAAGGCAAGGTGGCTGCGGAAGAGACTGGTGCCGAGCCCGGCTCGGTGCAGAGCCCTGCGGCTCTGGCTGATTACTGAACCCACGTCCACCATGACTGAATTAATAAAAGCTTGATAACAGGACCTTAGCTAGTGCCTTCATCAGAAGCCGAGGGAAGGGAAGGGGAGGCAGAGGCCTTTGCACATTGCGGATCGGTGGAGGCGGGGGGCCAAGGACGCAGACAGCTTCGGGGTCCGGCTGGACCTGGATTTAGATGTTGGTGAGACTCCGTTGCTTAGGGCGTGGGGAGCATCAGAAGGAATAGGAATTTTATACAGAAATCACAGAGAGCTCTAAGTGAGAGAGCTACACGGACACAGCTGAGGTAATAAACTTCGTATTTTAGAGCAATTTTAGATTTATAGAAAAGTTGTAAAAGTAGTACAAGGAATTCACTTACACCATGCACCCGGTTTCCCGTCTGACTAATATTTGCATTGCTGTGCATTTGTATCATCTTAAGGAGCTAGAATCAGTACATCACTATTATCTAAATCTCACAGATGAGTCCGATGATTCCAACTTCCTTAGTTTGTATTCAGTGTCCCTTGTCCATTGCAGGACGTGGCCCTGGACCCCACACTGCATTTGATGATCTTGTCTCCTTAGGCTGCTCTCAGCTGCAACAGTTTTCCAGACTGACTTTGATGGTTTGGAGGAGAACTGGGTGGGTATTTAGTAGAACGCCGTCTTTGGGATTTTCGTGGTATTTTTCTCATGATTAGACTGAAGCTTTGGGTTTGTGGGAGAAAGATCCCAGAGCAGGGTGCTGTGTCCATCTCATAAGAAGGACCCATACTGTCAACAGGACACCTCTGAGGTGCTTGGTCTGGCTCATCTGGCTGAGACAGCTGTTCAGGTTTCTACTCTTTCCTGCCCCTTTCCATCCCTGCTCTTTAGCAAACAGTCACTGTGCACAGCCTACACTTCAGCAGTGGGCATGATCTCTCTCCGCCAGGGCACAGTGTCTGCACAAATTACTTGAAATCCTTCTGCTTGAGGGACTCATCTTTTGTCCTCATTATTTATTTTTTCAGTCATTTATATTAGTACGGACTCATGGGTATTAATTTTATACTTCGGGTGACAATCGCATATTACTGTTTTATTTTGTTGCTACCATTTGGAGTTCTTCCTGTTGGCTCCTTTGTCCGTTTGACATACTCCCATGTAGTGATTTCCCATAATTGTATGTGGCCTCAGCATAGCAGAAGTAGGGCCTGGTTGCCCTCGAAACAGTTTCCAGTCCTCCACTTCCTCTCGGACCCTCAGTGTGGTCAGTCCAGATATCAGCCTTATGTAACTGGCCCTTGGTGACCACTGCCCTTGGAACAGCTCGGTACAACCAAACTGACCCGCCCCAATGATGCCATCGCCCACATGGACAGCACAGACGTGCCACGGTGACCACCTCTCAGCCACAGTGTGACCAGGGGGAACTCTTGCTATTTTCTTTAAACCCCCTCACTGCAACTCCTCTCAGGAAATGCCCTGGACCCCAGGAAGGTCCTCAGCCTACACGTCCATGTCTTTTACTCACTCACTGCCTCCTGGTTGACCACATTGCCCCTGAGACCTGTCAGGGGTTCCCTCTTCTCTCATTACCTGTGAGTAATAAGCTGCTTCTGTTATTTTGGGGTGTGGGTGTGTGTTTTGCTTCCTCTCTCTTACCTAACAGACCATACCTGTGGGAGTCAGGCTTGTAGTGGAATATAGGCCAGGCATTTCTGGAGGGCCTGTTGGCCAGAGTTCAGGACCATCTACACATATACACTGGGTGTCTGGCACACAGAAGCTCAGAACTGACATTCCAGAGGTCCTGCTCAACCAGAGTCCAGGACCATGCCCCTCCAGGTGCCATAGCAGCCTAATTGGTAGCTTGAGGCTGAGAAGAAAATGCTTAGGAAGTAAAGATTACTAATGCCTGAGTCCTGCCCAGGTATAGGTGGGAATCACTGAAGTGAGTTAGGAAAGTTAACCCTCTAATTTGTAAAGTCTTGTAGTCATATGAAGTGTTTGTATGATTTTCCCTCTTTTGTTTCCTCTTCCTTTTTGTTTATGATTGTTAATGGTTGTTTGGGGAACCCAGATTTGAATCACTAAAAATAACTTTATATTTTTACGTTATATGGGAGTGGGACCTGAGCTGCACTAGCTAGATGCTGCTAGTCAATAGTGGAAACCTCTCACAGGCTCCCATTGGTTATTTCACCTGAGACAACTGAGTCTGAGTCTTTTCCTGTGATGACTGCTCTCAGTCATCCTGGCAAAGGTGGTGGGGACCCAGACCCCTATACATATTGCGACCCATCTTTTTCCCTAGTCAAAGCTCTCTTAGAGAGTAGCTATCTTCAAAGGAACAGATTGAACACATATCAGACAAGAGTCAAAAGGGCATTTGACAGTCCAACACCTTGTTGCATAACTGGTCATAGGTAGGACTGCTGCTGGACCAAGGAGTCTATCTGCCTGACACTCAAGCAAATCAACGGAGAAGCGGATGAGAGGTCAACAGTTTCACTTTTATCTACAGAAAAGCCAGCGATTCTGGAGTATAGCAGGGATATCTCCTCAAAGAACTGCTTTGCCCTCTCTTTCCCTTTGTTGCTTTTTATTTTCACAGTGAGACTAACATCAGTAATGTTATTACTCATCATAGTACATGTTAAACAGATTTTTCCTTATAGGTTACAAGGTTACACAATATCTTCCTATCTTAACGTGGGTATATCTTCAAAGCATTCTTACACAGGACTAAATTTATGGTTAGTTAACACTTCACTGTCTGTGCAGAATGCTCTGGATCAGTTCTCCAACTCATCTCTGACAGCAGGTCTTGAAAGTGAATATATTTTCTCTAGATGTCAGCATGTAGGCTCATCTGGCCTTGTTTAGGGCCTGCCCAGCAGCTTCCTGCATGAAATGGCTGTTCAGGTGAACAGTGGCTGGTAACACAATAATTAAACATTAGGTCATTCTCCAGGATTCCTAAGCCCTTGGACCTCTGTCAGGGCAGAGCTGGAGTATACAGCCACTCTCCTTAAAGAGTCTAAAAGGTCAAATCAAAGAAAAATATAGCACCCCATCATTGCATGTGTGTTTGAGCACTCTCTTATTTTTTGACATGATAAAATGTCACCAGCACATTTCGTATGTTGTTTTCTTCTTCTTCTTCTCTTTTTTTTCTTTATTGCCAGTCCTAAAACTTATAATTTCTACCTGGGGTCCAAGTTAAGCATTTTGGAAAATGGTACTCAAAAACCAAGATCTGGGTGTCACGTGTGCTTATTGTCACTGAGGTGACATTACTTCTGAGTATTCTCAGCTGACAGAGTAAGAAAATATGTGCAAGTGTACTAATATGTATATATACACATATATCTACAAATATTTTTATGTTAAGCCCCCTGTATCTGTATTAAGCTAAATGTGAATTCATACTGATGGCCTGCCTCTAATTCATTACTGCATAGATCATTCCAGCATCCTCCCATGCTTATCTGTAACCTTCCTCTAAGAGTGACAAACGTGGCTTCCACCACCTAGCATCCATTTACTTAATTTTTTAATTCCAGTACACATCTACAGTAGTATCAGATTTGTTTCCTGCAGACGGCAAATGGATGGCTTGTGCTTTTTATCCAATCAGCCAGTCTATGCCTCTTTGGTGGGGAATTCAAGCCATTAATATTTATTGAGAGAATTGATAAGTGTGGTGGCATTCTTAGTCATCTTATTTTGTGAAACTCCATTCCTCAGTTTTATCTTTTGCATCATTGTGGAAGCTAGGTTTGTCCTTTAGTTTCTGGGTGCTTATTTTGCTGGTGATCCATTGTGATGGTCAGTGTGTAGAACAGGTGAAAGTATTTCCTGTAGAGTTGGTCTTATTGTGGCAAACTTTTTCAATGTTAGCAAATCAGTAAAAGATTTGATTTTGCCATCAATTTTAAAGCTTAGCTTAGCAGGTTATAGAATTCCAGGCTGGAAATTGTTTTATTTAAGTAGACTAAAGGTAGATGATCATTGTCTTCTGGCTTAAAAAGTTTCATTTGAGAAGTGTGCAGTCACCTTGATGGATTTGACCAACTAGGTCAATTGACCCTTACTCCTTGCAGCATGCAGAATCTTTTCTTTTGTCTTGACTTTGGACAGGTTCATCACAATGTGTCTTGGAAAAGCCTGATTTGAGTTGAGATGAACTGGGGTCCAATGTCCCTCTGAAAGGAGTATGTCAGAATCTTTGGTGATATTTGGGAAATTTTCATTTATAATATTCTCCAGTATGGCTTCCGTTCCTCTGGGGCATTCTTCCCCTTTTGGGATACCTGTAACTTGTATGTTGAATGCTTCAGGAAGACCTATTATTCTGTCAGTGAATGTTTTGCTTTCTCTCTCTTTTATTCTGCCTCTTTAACTTTCTGAGTTAGCTCAAGAGCTTTGTTCTCTACCTCTGAGAGTCTTTCTTCTGCATGATCTAATCTGTTACTGATACTTTCTATTGCATCTTTAAGTTCCCTAATTGACTGCTTCAATTCCTTTAGCTCTGCTATATCCTTTCTATCTTCTACATATCATTTGTCTCTTATTTGATTTGATTTTTGGATTTCCTTTTGGTTATTTTCCACTTTTTCAGTAATTTTCTTCATTGTTTTTATCATTAATATTTTAAATTTCCCTGATATCCTTTCTAACATTTCTTTGTAGGTGGAATCCTTTGCAGCAGCTACCCCATGGTCCCTTTGGGGGGTTGCTCTGGCCTGGCTTTTCATTTTGCCAGGATTTCTCTGCTGTGTCTTCCTCATGAGTGTTTCCTTTTGTCTGTTTCCTTGACTTAATTTTTCTTTCACTTCCTCTTGCTCTTTAATTTCCTGTGCCTCTGACCTAAGCTGTTGATATGTCCTCTTGGTACAGAACTAAAAGGTTGAGAAGATTGAAGAGCAAGAAGGGATAAAAAATTTTAAAAAAGAGAAAAGAGAAAGGAAAGGAGGTGAGTAAAAGGGAAGATTGACAAAAAGAAGAGAGGCACAGAAAGAGGGATACAGGAATAATAGAGGTGTACAGTGAGGTACTCTGACCCCACCTTAAGCCCCCTGACCTCTGGGGGTGCTGGGTTGGATGGTTCCCTTAAGGTCTGCAGCTCTTTGCCAGCCTGAGCAGACACAGTACCCCAACTCCACTGAATAGAGAAGAAAAACAAAAATGCTATATTGCTTCTTGGCCTTTTGGCTGAGATCAAGTGTAAAAATACTATAAATCAAACCAAACCAAACAAACAAACAAACATAAAAAACCTTACAGGATAAAATTGGGGGAAAAAACAAAAAACAGGGGCAAAAAAGCTAGCAAAAATGAAGTTTTTGTTATTAAAGAAGGCAACAATGAAAATTATATTTACACTAGGAAAACGAAGAAAAGAGGAAAAGAAAAATCTGGGGAAAAGTTGAAAATAAAAAAAGAAAAGTAAGAAAGAAACAAAAACAAAGCAATATACATATCTTACTGAATATTGCCTGGGCAACAGGAGATCTTCTGGGGTATGAGATGCCAATCACACTGCTGATAAAGCTGTATAAGATGGAGATTGGAGGCCTCTGCTGACTATTTTGCCCTCTAACCCCACAGGGTTGAGAGCCTGAATCTCTTCTCAGCCTGCTTAAAAGACACTTTAAACCATGACCCTTGTTTTTCCCAAGAAAGCATGCATTGCTGGAATCTCTCTTGAAGTGGCTGCCTTCTTATCAGGCACGCCACACTGGCCTTGCTTTATGCCCCCAAGGGCTGAGGCTGCAAGGCAGCTCTCCTACTGCCAAACAATGAAATCTCCGCTCTTCCCTGGTGTCTCAGTCTTGACGTCTGTGCACTGTTCAAAGTCACTTGATCACTCACCAAGGTCTCCCAGCATAGGCTTGCTCTGGGACACTGAGGGCAGAGCCTGCAGGATAGCTCTCCCTTAATGGCTGGGTGCAGCTGGCAGCTGAACAATCAAAACTCTTTTCCCGCCTAGCGGCTCAGTCCTGGACTCTGGACACTGCTCAAAGTGACTTGCACACTCCTGAGGTCTTAAAGTAGCTCAACTAAGTGACCAAGTCCAAAAAAAGAAACCAGCCTGCAGGGAAAGCCTTCCCTGTCTGTAGTCTTGCTGCTGTTGTAGCTACAGTCACTGCAGCTGCTGTGGCCTCAGATTGAACACAACCACTTTCCACTTCTCCACTGCTTTTGTCCTCTTCTCCTGCTGCCTCCCTGTATCCCCAAAGGGGTGTTTTTAGGAAGAGCCCATAAGCCAGAGGTGCCTGGAGTCTTCTGTCCCCAATCTCACCCATCCAGTTGCAAAGAAACTGTTACTCGGCCACCAGCTTGTTTCATCCTAGCATCGAATTTGTTAACCCATAGCCCCATGGGAAATAAATGCCTTCATCAGCTAGAGTAAGGAGCTGACAATTTCTTTTGCTTTTAAGTTTATATAACACACACTTATTTCTAAGCCATGGGCTTTTTTTTTTTTTTTAAATAGTAAACATATCTCTCTGCTTTGTGAGGAATAGATGTAAGGCAAGGAGATAAACCTAATGAGAGAACTCAGTTCCACTAAAAATTAACGATAGCTTTGTCTAGAATAAATAAAGGCAAACGTTCATTAAGTTCTTACTAGGAAGTTCTATGTAAAAGTTATTTATCATCTTTATGTATCATGAGCTGTTCTAAGCACTTCACAAGCTTTAACTGTCTGAAGTTCACCAACACCTGGGAGCTAAACTGTCACTGTCCTTGTTCCACAGAGGAGGAAACTGAGGCACAGAGAGGTCAGGGAGTATCAGAGTTAGGATTCAGATTCTGACAATCAGGTGGTAGGTCCTGAGTTTTTAACCAGTCTCAATATTTTCTGTCAGTTAAATCTTCCAAATCTTTACTATAAGAGGGCAGTGATTCTCTCACTTATTTATTTTTGTACATTACCAGTACACATCACATTATTATTCATATGATATTGCTAAATAGGTAAGTAAACATTCTGGACTGAGAAATGATTAAGCCATCAAAAACAAAAACAACAAACCACAACAAACAAAACCCCACTCTGTTTAAAGGCTCATGGTTATGAAAAGACCATATGCTTAACTGAATGGGAGTGTCAAGGGCTGAATGTCCTGCCATTTGAGGAGCTCAGAGGAAGGCAGACACAGCCTATGGGCTCCTGCTGCCCTGAGTGAGCCATGAGCTACATTTTTACATTTTTATAAGAGCTTTTCAAGCTCAGGTTAAGTATGTCTTATCCAAGAAAAGAAATATTCATATGCATTGTAAATCCTTTGCTTTCATAAGTAAGTAGCCCTTGATGAAAGATGAAGTATAGATCTCATAAAAAATCTACTCAAAGGACACAACAAAAATAGTCCTTTGCAGGAAACTAAAGAGGACAATATTACCAAAAATAGGCACCTATTTATATTTCTGAAACAGTTGTCACTTTTCCCTTAGGAGATCAAAACAATCACTCTGCATACGAAATTTTACCATCGGGATTCATATTGGCTTTCAGAGCCTGGTATGGTGCAGTTGAGGGCATATTTTGCCAACATCACAATCAGATAAAGACCATTTCCCAAGGTTTCCTGATGCTTTGAATAGCCAGCCATCTGAGGCATAATGACCTCCTTACGGTAATTCATGATTTAAGGAGAATTTGGATCCTTATATTCTCCCAGATTTAGAGGATAGGCCAAATTTAACAAAAAACAAGTAAAAGGGAAACTCTCAATGGTTCTGCTTTAGGAAAAGTTATAACCTGATTTTGGTCCTGAGACATAAAGCTAGTGTTTTGGTAATATTGTCCTCTTTGGTAGACACTGGGCGCACTGTCACTGGGCTCAGTGAAATTCGAAAGCAATAATTTGTTTTTAAAATTTTGTGTCCTCGGGGTCTGGGATAGTTCTGTTTCGCCTCTTCCTCTCTCACAGCCCACCTGAGAGGAGTTGAGAAGCTAATAATCATTGTGTGGAGCTCCACAGGAAGCTAGCCAGCACAGACCCAGATGTCTGCAGACAGGATAGGCCGCTACAGCTTTTGAGAACTCATTTCTCCCAAATTCCTCCTTGTACGCTGAGGTCATGGGAAGTTGAATGACATTCCCCAAGTTAGCAGGGGAAGTCCAAACTTCCTCCTGGACAGGGAGTCGGAAGCCACAATAGACTAGAGCTAGAACCCAACACAGGTTGCTCGGAGGTCCCAGATAGAAATAATGACTTATCCATTTCCCACCCTTGAGTACTTAGAATCAATTCCTAATCTGGTGCTCTTTCTGCACTGTCAAACACATCTTTTCTGTTTTTACTATCATCACCTGGTTGACTAGAGAAAAGTATGTGTTCCTCCCATATCTAAAATCATTTATAGACAGTTTTGCTCAATTAAACTCTATTAAATTTGATTTGTCTGAAGTTTTCTTGTAACAGCCACCATATTATAACCCCATTTTAATAATAGAAGGGAGGCTTAACATAACTAGCTCCATTTCACTTCTGACCCCCTGCAGTAAAAATGTCTTTTAGGGGGCAGTGCCTGTGTGGCTCAAAGGAGTAGGACACCAATGCCATGAGCTGAAGATGGCGGGTTCAAACCCGGCCCCGGCAAAAAAACTGCAAAATAAATAAATAAATAAAAAGTCTTTTAGGTGAAAGCCTTTTGCTTAGCTCTGCACATAGGCTGACTAATTATAGAAAGAGTTTAGTTTGTAGTTTAATTCTAGAAGAAAGAGGTGACATTTTCTTAGACTGATAACCATCCCTTCCTCATTTCCCGCTTTTCGCTACACTTCCAGACCTGGGTAACCACCATTTTACTCTCTATCTCTAGAAGTTTAATTTTTTAGCTCTTACATATTAGTGAAAAGACTTATGATTTTTTATTGTTTTTTTTTTTTGGTGCCTGGCCTATTTCTTTTTCTTTTTTTTTTTTTTATCTGTGATTTTTGTTTTTAATTATGTTATGATCACACATAATTTTAAAATTTGTGTATATCTCTTCCATTTTAATCCACGTAATGAGTTGGCAAAAGCACCATTACCAATCACACACATACAATTGTTATACAGTTTTATGTGTTTCTGAAGAGCTGTTGAAAGACAATTCCAAATTATAACTTAACCTAACTTAGGTAGTAAATAATTCAAAAGTTTAATTTGCCATTTCTTGACATTATTGACTTTTAAAAGCATGACCTTATAGATTGTCTATAAAATCAGAGAAATGTTAAATATTCTTTATTTGACATTA
>CAUYRH010181987.1:0-11803 GCA_963574655.1 Perodicticus potto | reverse complement strand
TGGTGGGATCACATCTACGGTGCATCTTAGAAGGGTACAGATGAAACTTACTAAATGCAGAATACAAATGTCTTCATACAATAACTAGGAAAGTGCCATGAAGGCTATGTTAAACAGTTTGATGAAAATGTTTCAGATTGTTTATGAAGCCAATACATTGTTCCCCACGATTGCACTAATGTACACAGCTATGATTTAATAAAAAAATAATAAAATGTAGAACTAATGGGGATGACATTTAGACTTTGAGGCAGAAGCTAATTTAAGATTTTAAAAGGTTGGTCAGCTGTTGAATGCAGATGTTGTTTTTAATCTAGTGCTATGATCATTTCATCAAACAAGCATGTTTCCTGAAGTGGCAGGAAATTGGGGTTTTAATATACTTTTAGAAAGGGTAGCTCCTGTGATCCTCCTACGTATGTCCACTCTTATGATCTAACTATCCTAACTAGCATCTAACTAGTCCTCCTAGCTATGTCTACTCTTATGATCCCAGTTTTCAAGCTGGGTCATGACCCATTCGTAGGCCCTGAAATCAATTTATGAATCAAATTTAGCATTTAAAAAAAATAGTAGATAACTAGCTGGGTGTTGTGGCGCTCACCTATAAGCCCAGTTACTCCAGAGGCTGAGACAAAAGGATCACTTGAGCCCAGGAGTTTGAGGTTGCTATGAGCTATGATGACACCACAGCACTCTACTCAGGATGACAGATTGGGACTCTGTCTAAAAAATAAAAGAGAGAGAGAGAGATAATAGGAAACACAGTATCAGAATAGTGCATTTTATGTCGACAGAGAAACCTCTGTTTCAGTTTGTTTGTGTGTGTGTGCCCATGAGGTCATGATACAAAGTGTATTTTTAGGATGAGTTAAACATACTTGAAAGCCACTGATTTAAGATTACTAGATGCAGATTTCCCAGCTGATATATAATGCTAATAGGGGAGGAAATGAGTATAAACCTAATGGTAAATAAATTTTTAATAAGTTTCATAGACCTTGCAATTATTCACAACCTCTAAACCAGTTGTCTATTTTAAGGAAATAATCCAAAATTCAGATAAAAGCCTTTGCATAAAAATACTCATTGCACTGTTGTTCATTATATTATGACCCCAAACAGCTTAAATGCTCAATTACATTGCAACATTAGGTCAATTTTAGAATGTAAAGACTAACAAGTATTGCATCATCATTATAAGCAATATTTTCAGAGGATATGTAGTGATATGGGAAATCCTTATAATATAATTTAAGTTTTAAAAAGGTTCCAAAATTGCTAGCACTATAAATTCTTAACAATTGCAAAAATTAGAAGAAAAATGCTAAAATAGTGGTTTTCTGAGTGATTGAGTTATGGGGCATTTTCAGGCTATTTTTCTATGTTTTCCAAGTTTTCCAAAGCACACATGTAACATATCCATTGTCTAAGGGGAAAGAAGTGTTTCTATTAAAAAAGCAAAAGTTCCCTTTCTTAGGATAGTTAGGTATGTTCCCATCAGTCAGGCAACAGAGTTGTGGCTCATCATCACTTGCTTTTGCAAGGATGCCACCTTGGTTGACTCTCTTATTGGGCAGAGAGAGTAAAATTTCCCATCTTGCAAATGCATTTGCACAGAAGAATGACTTTCACATTCTTCCTGGATAATTACCACAAAAGCTCAACGGTGCCAGAGTCAGGGTTTCAGGCCTCCCAGGTAGCAAGCCCCATAGGTGCTTTTCCTTCTTTTTGAAGACAAGAGTATTCATTTCTCAGGACCACTGTAACGAATTACCACTAGCCTTATGGCTTCAAACAACATACGCTTATTATCTTACAGTTCAGGAGGTCCACACTCTGACATGCATCTCACTGGGCTAAAATAAAGGTGTCAGCAGACCTGGGTTCTTGCTGGCTGCTCTAGAAGAGAATCTGTTCCTTTACCTTTTCTAGTTTTAAGAAACTGCCTGTGTTCCTTGCCTTGTGGTCTCTCCCTGTCTTCAAGGCCAGCATATAGCATCTTCAACTCCCGCTCTGCTTCCACCTCACATCTCCTTCTCAGACTCTGACCTTCCTGTCCCCTTCTTAATAAGGACCCTTGTGATTGAATAAATTGGCCTGCCTGGATAATCCAGGACAACTACCCATCTTGATATCCTTAACTTAACGACACCTGCAAAGTCCCTTTGGCTACATATGGTAAAATATTCACCATAGTTTCTGGGGGTAAGACATGGAAATCTTTGTGGAGGGGACATATTTTTCTGTTTACCACAACCAGGTTTGACAGAACAGCTTGAAAAGTGGGGGTGGGGGGGTTCATCTTCCTTTTCTTACAGAGTGGTTTGAAAATTGCTCTGTGTCCAACTAGCTATCCCAAATGTAAATGAGAATGGATCTCCCACTAGGGGGCAATATCCATTAATAACAGGATCTCTGTCACTCAGCGCTGGCACTGAGTAAAGGTTAAACTAAGAGATGGGATGTATGTTTACTCTTACTATTCAACTCTACAACTTACTATTCAAAAAACGTACATAAACAGGTGCTAGTGGAACTGCAGTTGCAACCATGATTCCTTTACATTGTTACAATTTGGCCTACTGCCATGTAGGAAGCAAACAAGCCCAATGCTCTGAAAAAACTTCACAAATTATTGTAACTTGTTTTTAGTTTTATTTTAGAGTTTTTGTAAGTCACTCAAGTAATATCATGTGGTAGAAACCTTAGAAAATACAAATAAACAACCTAAAAGTTTTTTAATGTCACTTTCAGTTCTTAAAAACTGAATACAAAACAACTGCCAGTTCTTTCTTTTTTATTTTTTATTTATTTACTTATTTGAGACAGAGTCTTACTCTGTTGCCTCAGGCTAGAGTGCTATGGCATCAGCTTAGTTCATAGCAACCTCAAACTCTTGGGCTCAACCAATCTTCTTGCCTCAGCCTCCCCAGTAGATGGGACTACAGGTGTATGCCACCATGGCCAGCTCATTTTCTATTTTCAGTAGAGATGGAGTCTCGCTCTTGCTCAGGCTGGTCTCCCACACCTTCTCTCAAGCAATTCCTCCACCTCAGCTTCCAGCTAGGGTTACAGGTGTGAACCACTGTGCCCAGCCAGTGTTTTCTTTTTTAAAGACTATTTACTAAATTGGAGATTTAGAAAAATAAAATTCACTTAAACAGTTAAGCTAACTTTCAAAGCAATAAGAAGATTTAGTTTTTTTTGTTTTTTTGTTTCTTTATTGTTGGGGATTCATTGAGGGTACAAAGAAGCAGGTTACATTAATTGCTTTTGTTAGATAAGGACCCTCTTATATTCGTGTCCTGCCTCCAAAAGGTGAACCCTATCCCTTGACACCCCCCATGCCCTCCCTCCTTCCCTTTCTCAGTTCTCCCCATCCCCCACCCCCACTGTGTACTAGGACCTTAATTGTCCTCATATCAGAATTGAGTACATAGGGTTCTTATGTCTCCATTCTTGTGATGCTTTACTAAGAATAATGTGTTCCACAGCAAATCAGGTTAATACAAAGATGTGAAGTCTCCATCTTTTTTTGTGGCTGAGTAGTAGTCCATGGTATAAAAATACCACAGCTTGTTAATCCATTCTTCAGTTGGTGGGCATATAGGCTGTTTCCACATTTTGGCAATTGTAAACTGAGCTGCAATAAATAGTCTACTACAAGTGTCCTTGTGATAAAAGGATTTTTTTCTTCTTCTGGGTAGAAGCCCAGCAGTGGGACTGCAGGGTCAAATGGGAGGTCTAGCTTGAGTTCTTTGCAAGTTCTCCATACTGCCTTCCAAAAAGGTTAGTTTACTGTCCCACCAACAGTGTAAAAGTGTTCCCTTCTCTCCACATCCACGCCAGCATCTGCAGGTTTGAGACGTCGTGATGTGGGCCATTCTCACTGGGGTTAGATGGCATCTCAGGGTGATTTTGATTTGCATTTCTCTAATTATTAGGGATGATGAGTATTTTTTCATGTTTATAAGCCATTCGTCTGTCTTCTTTAGAGAAGGTTCTATTCATCTCTCTTGCTCAGTGATCTAAGGGATTGTTGGCTCTTTTTATGTTTATTACTTTGAATCCTCTGTAGATCTTAATTATCAAGCTTTTCTCTGAATCAAAATATGCAAATATCCTTTCCCAATGTGTAGGTTGTCTGTTTGCTTTGGTTGTAGTCATCTTAGCTGTACAGAAGCTTTGCAGTTTCATTAAGTCCCATTTGTTTATTTTTGTTGTTGTTGCAATTGCCATGGGAGTCTTCCTCATAAAGTTTTTCCCCCGGCCAATGGCTTCCACTGTTTTCCCCACACTTCTTTTGAGGATTTAATTGTTTCATGTCTTAGATTTAAGTACAAAGATAATTAATAACTAAACATTCTTTTATCCATAGAAGAAGGTTTAGTTATTAATTATCTTTGTACCTTCTGTTCTTGATTGTTTGTCTTAAACTCAGTGTACTACTTTTTAAAAAATGAATTTCATTGTCATATGGGAATTTAGAACCCCAAGTTTCTCCAGACTCAGGCAGACCCCTTTGCCCCCAGCTTTTCTTTTGTAGCCTCCAGTCAGTGTTTTCCCTCTTTTTCTTCAAAGCTGATGGATGAACTAAAATCCCAGTATTCACACATCTTTTCTTTTAATTCCTCTCTTGGACAAGAAAGTAAAAAGGATTCTATTCCTTCCCATCTGTTTCTTCCTTTCCCTTAAACATTTTCTTCTTATGATATTATCCTGCCTGAAATAGTCTGCCTTCCTCCCCATTTCCCTAATCTCTGTCCACCCCCTCAAAGCTCAACTCAGACACTGCCTCTTTCATGAAGCCTTGTGGAACTACACAGGCCAACACAGACTCCTCCCCTCTCTGAGTTTCTCTAGAACTAAAGATTTATCCCACGTCTGCTACTTAAGCACTAGTGTGTTCACTAAGCATTTTCATGGGACCTGCTGATAAGGTCCTCATCTGACAGCTAAACGAGCTTCATCACCTCATGAGGGGTGAGGCCACTGGCCAAAGTCTCAGAGAATGCTCACCCCCCCACACATACACACACACTGCCCTGGTGCCCGTGATACTGTCAAAAACAGATCTTGATGTTTTATAATGAGATTAAACTTTTGAATGTTTTTATTTTTTCACCCTGGATATGCTGTAAACTGCTTGAAGGTGGAGATCATATTTATTCATGCAAATTACAACAAATATATATTGAGCTTTTACTATTTGCCAGGTACTATGTGCCAAGCACTCGAAATGTAGGGATAAATTCAGATAATCCTTACTGTCAAACTTCTTGGAGTCTGGTGCAGAACAGAGAAACAAATCAGCAATGGCAAGGATTAGTGAAAAGTATCCTAATATAGGGAAATGCTGGTGTGACCTAGAGAGCCTAGGGGTCAGGAAAGTCTTTCCCAAAGGGAAAGCTCTTGAACTGAGCCTTGAAAGGGAAGGAAAGTAGATGGGAGGGGAAGGAGCATGTATTCAGCAGGTACTATGTGCTCAGCATGAACTGGGTACATACCTCTTGGAGGGCAAAGAACAGCAGACAGTTATCCACTTACTCTGTTTCACCATGTGTTACTAATACAGCAAACTCATATGTAGCATGAGTTTGGCACTATTCCAAACACTTCATGTATGTTACTTATTCAATGGTCACAGCAACCTTGTGAGTTAAGTACTATTTTGCAAATCAGTGGAGCAAGCACAGAAAGGGTAAGGAACGAGCCCACAGCCACACAGCGAGTAAGTGGGCAAGCTGGATTTAAACCAGGCAGTCTGGCTCCAGGGTCTGGTGGCTCCTAACCGCCATACTGTGCAAACTCTACTAGACTTCTTTTTTGCATTCTTTGAAGAGTTTTATCGGCATAAGTACCACATATTCTTACTAAAGAAACAGATAATTTTAAATTGTACAAAAGGTACTCCCCTTCCTCACACCTCCCTGATTTCATTTCCCAAAAGGAGCCAGTATTAGGAGTTTAGCAAGTAGTGAAGCTAAATATCATTATCCTTCTTTTAGAGATAGGAAGATGGAGTCTCAAAAGTGTTAAGGGATTCATGTGGGGTCACAGAGTTGGTAGGTGGTAAAGCTGGGATTCAAAACCAAGTCTTTCAGCTCTAACCCCTGTGTGGGCTCCACCAGACAAATGGAGTCTGGCTTGGGGTCCCTAGTTGACAACTGGCATGTGCTATGTAGGCAACATCAAGGGCTGAATGTGCCATGCTAAGGAAATTGGGCTTTCCTTGTTGGTGAGGTGCAAGGGGGACATAGTCCCATTGGCCTTTTAGGAAGGTCTCCCTGGGGTGAAATGTCAGAGACCAGAACCTGAAACTAGGCAGTGGTAAAGATGGACGGATGCCAGTTATCTTGGGGGGACGGATACTGAAAGCTGGTGATGGGTTAGTTGTGGGGTATGAGAAAAATGACATGTCTGTCACCCCGCAGGCCTTCTGGCCTGGTGTCTGGGGTGAGAGACACGGTGCCATCCCCCAGAGGTGGGGAGGACACTTTTTATTCGCAAAGATTTTGCATGTGCTGGGAAGCTGATGCGTGGTGCAATTTCTACCTTCGTTCTAGGCAGAAAAACTTGTGCCTCCCTCTTACTGACTGTGAAACTGCTAGAAAGTTTACTTCCCTGGAAGTAGCACCTCATTAAGAATTCTAGAAACTGCTTGAGATGGTTCTGGCAGTCTGAGCTTACTACAATGGACTGAATGCTTATGCCCCACCCAAATTTAATCCTAACACTCAAGATGATGGTATTGGGAGGTGGAGCCTTTAGGAGCTGATCAGCTGCTGAGGTCAGAACCCTCATGAATGAGATGAGAGCCCTTTTAATGAAGACTCCACAGAGTCCACTGCCATCTAAGAACCAGGAAGGGAGCCTTCACCACACACGGAATCTACCTTGATCTTGGACTTCTCAGCTTCCAGAACTGTGATTAACAAATTTCTGTAGTTCATCAGCCACCCAGTCTATGGTATTATGTAATAGCAACCAGAGTGAACTAGGTCAGTTATTTTCCTGCTGGCTTATTTCTCTAATCTCTTGGGGAAAAGTCTGCCACTCCTGTGATCTCCCACCTGTCAAGCTTTTCTTTCCACCCAATTCACCCATCTCTCAGTGCTGAACCCAGTTCTGTGCTGTGACTTACCATATCTGGCCACCAACCTCAGTAGCTCCATTAGATGGTTAGAGGAGCTGTCTGGGGCTGTGCATGCCAAAGTTGCCAGTCCAAATATAAAGACCATGGTATGGCAGAAGTCACAGGCTTGTCATGGGGAGGCCAAAAGCAGGGCAAGTCAAAGGAGTGTAGCTCTTTGTCTTTGCACTAAAAATCTTGGCCAGGACACAAGAGAGACCAGGCCAAGGGGAGTAACTAAAAGGTCAACCATATAGAACTCTCTAGAACTCAAATTCGGCAAGCAGACCTACTGTAGTATCTACTACTCTTTTGGGGATTCTGAACAATATTTTCCACTTTGGTAGGCTTAACTAGCTCAGGCCTACTTTGCTAAGTCCGATCCTACTGGTTTTCTAGACTTCATCAGAACATTGATAGCAGCAAAGAGTAAATACTAATCAGCTAAAAGATGAAAAAATTCAACAAATGAAAGGAAAATAGCTGGGGGAGTTTGGCATGGAGGTCTTCTGGTCCTGAGGAAGATACTTCAGTACAAAACCCTCCTGAATTAGGGTGATGCTACATTAATTTGTTTAGTGTCATTTTACCTGGCAGTGAAGAAAAAAAATTATCAAAGTATTTCCCCCTCAAATAGCTAGAAATTTAAACTTGTTGCTCTACAGACACATTTCAGGTCCCTAAGAAACTTGCTCCTCATGAGCTGTAAATAGATGATGGGCACTTGTCTGACTCAGTGGGAGACCAGTCATTTGGAACCTCAGGGGAATGTCCTGAAGGCAGGACGAGTGAGTCAACTGGCCCTGGCCCCACCTTAACCATCAGCCTGGAAGAACAGCTTGGGGCCCTGCAGGCAGTGCCCCCACAGTGCCAGGGTGGGCTCAAGT
Source organism: Perodicticus potto (assembly GCA_963574655.1). Classification (NCBI taxonomy): domain Eukaryota; kingdom Metazoa; phylum Chordata; class Mammalia; order Primates; family Lorisidae; genus Perodicticus; species Perodicticus potto. The sequence goes on along the minus strand of CAUYRH010181987.1, from coordinate 3,781 downwards.
TCCTTGAGAAGCCTGAGGTCACAGTGGACTCCCCTCAGGACAGCTAATAGCACATCTCTTCCTTCTCCCCACCCCCCACCCCCAGCTGTGCCGTTTCCCATGATTTCCTTCCCCTCCAAGTCTGCGCTTAATACTCACTTCACCAAGATGGAGGAAACACAATGGCTGATCTCTCAGATCTGCCATCTGACAGAGGAGGAGTATACTCTGGCAGACTGTGCCAAGAGTCCCAGACTTACCCGCTTCTACCAGCTGGGTAGGGAAGGTGGCAGGACCTGGGACAAGCTCCAGAAGGCATCCCACAATCCAAATCATTCCAATTCAATTTCTTTTTTTCTTTGCATCACCATGCTGGTTAAACTAAATAAAATCAATCTTCATTGATTGCGGATTCTGTTATTTTCAAATTCGCCTACTTGCTAAAAGGTATTTGCAGCCCCCAAATCGATGGTTGCTTGCTTTTGTGAGTCATTTGAAAACACACACAGAGCAGGAGAAAACTCTGGTCTCCTCAAGCACACATTCCCAGTGAAGTCAAACACACCAACACTCTGCTTGCTTGCTTCCTCTCATACTGTAAACAAGTACCTTTCTGTGGTCTATTTAGTGCCACATTTTTCACATTTTTGTGCTTTTTGTTGGCGATTTGATTTTGCCGCTTAAAATGGCCTCCATGTGTAGCGCTGAAGCCCCAACTAGTGTCCCGAGTCCGGAGGCTGTGATGTGCCTTAGCGAGAAAATGTCTGTGTTAGATCAGCTGCCTTCAGGCAGGAGTTACAGGCCTATTGGCTGTGAGTTTAACATTAATGAATCAACGGAATAGATTAAATAAGGTTTTTTAAACAGAAACATGCGCACATGGATGGATGGCTGACAAAGATGCTGTGACCAGGGGCTAAAGAAACCTAGCCCTGCATTTGTCTTAGGAGCAATTGTTCAGAGTTTGCTATGCTATGTTTGCTGCGGCTGTGTGGACCCAACTACTGATGGTAAGCAGAATCACCCTTGTCTGAATGCCCCTCACCTGGCTGCCAGTTTGGGAAGACCTGTTCAATGACCTTACCCTACTACTCAAACTTCTCTGTTGTGGGACTTCAAAGGCATTCAGTGCTGTCACCAGGACTCATAAAGAAGTACTGGTGTTTATGTAGAATTTTTAAAAATTGTTGGTTTAGTGCCTGTAGCTCAAGCAGCTAAGGTGCCAGCCACATACGCCAGAGCTGGTAGGTTCAAATCCAGCCCGGGCTTGCCAAACAACAATGACAACTACAACCAAAAAATAGCCAGGTATTGTGGTGGGCACTTGTAGTCCCAGCTGCTTGGGAGTCTGAAGCAAGAGAATTGCTTAAGCCCAGGAGTTGGAGTTTGCTGTGAGCTGTAATGCCACAGCACTCTACCCAGGGTGACAGCTTGAAGCTCTATCTAAAAAAAAAAAAAAAAAATTGTTAAGAAATATTTCTTATGTTCTGGAATGCCTTCTAGAATGGGAGGATGTATCAGTCATAGCCTTCATGGAAAACATGTGGAGAAAACCCCCAGATCACTTGCCAATGCTTCCTGTAGCTGAACCTACTGGAAATCAGCTGATAAGAGAGTCAGGGTCAACCTCTGAGACACAGGGAAGGACAACGGATGGGCCTGGGGTAGAGACAGGTGGAGAATGATGCCAGCACAGGGAGCCAGAGGTTAATCAATTAATTACAGGTACACATTACTCAGAACGACAAGAACTTGATGTCCTTAGGACAAAAGGCCAATGACCCAGACAAGGAGCAAAGGAGTAAAGCTTATGAACTGAGTTCTGGAAATAAGTAAGGGACAAAAGTCCTGGGTAGAGGGAACAGCACATGAAAAGGCCCTCAGAGGGGAAGGAGCAGGCCAGATGCTCACAGGGCTGTTGGTAAGAATGTAAATCAATAATCCTTTAGAGGCAAATTACCAATTGCTGTCAATTTTTAAAATATATACATTCTGCAACCCAGAAAACCTCTTTTAAATTTCTATTCTAGCAAACCTATTTCCATGTGGTGCAAAGTAACATAAATCACATGTTTAGAACATGCAGCATTTGTTAGTTACAGCAAAATTCCAGAAATGAACAAGGGAATTGTGATAAAAACTATGGAACATTCATCCTACAAACACCAGACAGCAACTTAAAAAAATAGAGGAAACAGAGATATGGAAAGATCTAGAAGACTGAATAATCAGCCTGTGGAACCAGGGAAAGTAAATGTCTGTTGCTTATGCCACTAAGTCTGTGATATTTTTTATGCAGCCAAAACAGACTAAGACACCTGGGATGTGGGACTTTGTCTTTTAAAGGAGCGCTAGTCTTGAAACACGCTGTCAGGTTGTGTAGGACTGGGAGGTTTTTTTGGAACTTGGACTTTCAAGGCTAACACTAGAAGGTCACCATGAATTGGTCACCCTACTCCCTACATACTGTGCTTCTCTTTCTAAATTGGAGGAGGGCTGTTTTTTATTTCCGGCAACTCCATTCTAGAATGGAGATTCTATCACTCCCCCATGGGTTGGCCCTTGGGGTGGAAGTCTTTGCAAACAAGGGCTGATACTTCCTTGGCACAGGATGTGCTGCTTTCAGGAAGTTAAAATAGAAGGCTCCTTCATGAACCAAACCTAATTGCTCCCATGACTGGTCAGACTGAGGAAACGATGAGAGATGCCTGAAATTATATGTATTTTCTGTTAATATATCTGGGCTTCTCTTGAGGCACCAAGGTAAGCTTGATTAAAGTTCTCTTACAAATGATCCCTCAGTGGTAGCTGCCTTGCTTATAATTCAAACTCAAGTGCAGCTCCTCGTCAAGTGGTTACCAGGAGATAGCATAGGAGCCAACTCCCCACCTCCTCTGCCATGGCAACACGCTCTTATTTCCTCATCCATCTTCTTCCTGTGAGAGTCTAAATTTCTAACGCTAGTATACTATCCTTAATTATTTGCTTAATCTTGCAAGAGAGAATCTTTCTAACCTTCCTTCTGCATAAAAAGACCTCATATGGTACCAGCCCACCACTGACTTTCCCTTAGTGATCTTGAGCTGAGGTGCTGTCATTCTTTCTCAGCTTCTCAAGGCTTTAGTGAGACACTTATGGAAGTAGAAATATACTTTGAACCCTCAAAAGCATAATAGCTCACTTAAATGGTTGTTTCTCAAATAAGGCAAAGTCATTGTCTTATTCACCTGACTTAAAAGCAGGAAGTGTGTTGAATACAGAATTGATGGAAATGGAACTCACTAAGTGCCTCAGTTTCTCCATCTGTAAAATAGGGATGTACTTACTTGTAGGCTACTGTGAGAACTAAATGAGTATGTAAGGCCTTCAGAACAGTCCCTGGTATGTAGTAGGTGCTGCATAAATGTTAGTTTATATTATCATTATAAGTTACTCAAATTTATTTTAATTAAAAACTTTAATCAAATTTACTTAACATAAACTGTTAGGACTGCTCTGGCTATAAATTGGCCTATGTTAATGCATCATACTTGCTCCAAGTTGAATTGTCTTCAAATAGAGGTGGTTCCAAGGGCCTAAAAGGAAGTTTTCTGGACTTTCCCTGTCACCCCATTACTTGAATCTGTTTTCCCCCATTGGCTTCACTCTCCATTGGGCACTCTTTTTTTTTGAGACAGAGCCTCAAGCTGTCACCCTGGATAGAGTGCCGTGGCATTACAGCTCACAGCAACCTCCAATTCCTGGGCTCAAGCGAGTCTCCTGCCTCCACCTCCCAAGTAGTTGGGACTACAGGCGCCGCCAC
>CAUYRH010181985.1:0-11921 GCA_963574655.1 Perodicticus potto | reverse complement strand
TGTTCACAGCAGATGGGAGAAAACCAGGAGAAAAGGAGGCGGTGAAGGCTATGTTAAATAGTTCAATGAAAATATTTCAGATTGTATATGAAGTCAGCACATTGTGCCCCATGATTGCACCAATGTACACAATTATGATTTCAAAAAAATTAAAAAAAAAAAACTTTGTTTCACACTTGCTTTACTTTGGGGTATCATTTTTCCACCAAGAGAACCCCAAGAACCGAGGACCCAGGCAGCGCCAGAAACCCTGATGTTTTGGGCGGAGGACAGTTGCTTTGGAACCTAACATTTTAGATTTCCCAAGCAGCGGGTACCTCTCAAATCTGTGCATAGTTAATAAACATTCCTTTTCTTGCTAAAACTTTACTGGCTTTTCTCAATTATTTTGGCAACTGTGTCAAGCCACCCCTGCACTGCTGTAGCATAATAAAATAAGCAATAGTAACATCGCTGATTTCTCAGCAGAAAACCAGTGTAATCCAGATGACAAGGGACGGATTGACACATTTAAAATACTGAAAGAAGTTTAAACTAGATTTATACTCTCTAAAAACGTCCTTCAAATCTGAAGCTGAAATCAAGTCATTTTGGGACCCAGAGAACTTGATTCAGTGTTCACAGATCTGGAGTGAAAGAGCATGGGCGTCGCCTGTGGCTCAGTGGGTAGGGCACCGGCCCCATATACCGAGGGCGATGGGTTCAAACCCAGCCGCCGCCAAACTGCAACAAAATCAAGTTACTTGGGAGGGGAAGGCAAGAGAATTGCCTAAGCCCAAGAGCTGGAGGTTGCTGTGAGCTGTGACTCCACAGCAGTTTACCGAGGGCGATAAAGTGAGACTCTGTCTCAAAAAACAAACAAACAAAAAAAAAACCACCAGAACACTCAGAGCCAGCCATGCTTGTGAAGTGGAGGGCAATCATAAGCAGAAGAATAAACATCAAAATGTTAATAAATGTGAGTAAAATAGATACTTGTTAACCTGAATACTTGAAATAAGTTAAACTTGAGGTTAAGGGCACGTGCCTTGGCTGTATCTGCCTAAGACTCGTGATGCCAACTCAACTGCAAGTTTGAAGATTCCCCGGAACCACACCCAGGTTTAAAGGTTCACTAGAATTGTGGGGTTCAGGCAGTTGTCTGCATTCTTGGCCCTTGGTAGCTCTTGGCCAAAGAATGACCAAAAGCAAGGCGAGCCTGAAGTGGAGTTTACGGAGGAAGAGAAAGGCGGTTTATAGAGCAAGAGTCAGACAAAGGTACATTCACCACTGACAGGGAACGGACCCCTTGTCCAGCAGAAAAGGAGTCTGACTATGGTCTGGAGCCTGCTTCATGCTGTCTGGATGAGCCCTCCGGGTGGTACTGACATCACCGCGGAACCACTTTGATGGACAGCTGACAAAAGGACAATTAGCCTCAGGTTAATCCACATCACTTTCCCCATTCTACTGTTCCTGGGGGTGCCTGACCTGTGGGCTGGGGACTCCCCGAATCCTTTTGCAGATTAGCTGGGTCTCCTCCTGCCCCCGGTGTGGCAGGTGGATTAAGGCGGGGCAGCACCCAGAGGGGGCACCACCCTCCATCCCCCAAGAGAGCCAGAGCTCCTATCTCCCTAACAGAATGAGTTAGAGCTTGGAAGAAAGAGCTGCACTTCTGTCTCCCAGGATCTGTATTAGCCCAAATTCCATAGGAACCAATTAAGAAAAAAGATATCACAGTCACAACGCCTCCTGCATCCTTTCTACCAGCTCCGCTCTGTACTTGAATATCTCCCACCTTTGTTTCAGCAGAGCTGAGTGGAATTTCCCTTGCCTATTCCCCTAGTCTTGGTGATACAGGATTCCCCCACTCAGGGCTGCACAGGGGCACCCCCACTTTCTAGCTCAGGTTTACTCAGAAATCAGAACCCCATCTCTAGGCACAAACAGACTGTCCTTTCCAGGGTACACCCCCTGGGCTCTAGCAAGGCCCTGAACAAAGCAGCCTAAAAGGCTCTGGGCGGTTCCTTCTCCAGCAGGGAACAAACAAACCCTAATTCCTTCTGTGAGGCAGAAAATACAAGGACCACATTCCTGCGCTAATGTTAAGATCATTTTCTGCCCACTGACCCCTGGCCAACTGTGGCATGCTTCCTCCAACCCCCCTGCCTGAGGATAGGATTTAAACCCTCTATGTTGAAGACTTGGGGAGCTTCCCACTTGGGTCACCCCCTCTCCTGCTGGGTTCTATCATATGCAATTGTGGATAATAGCAAAACATATTACATATGTGAACAGAAAGGAAACTTAGAATGATCTCTTATAAACAGAGTTAAAAAAAATTTAAAGAAAATATTAGCAAACAAATACCATGATCTAGTAAGTAAATGATACCTGGCAGCTTGCACGAAATGCAAGTTTACTTGGTTATTTGAAAATCAATCAATGTAGTTTACCAAATTTTCAAAATAAATTAGAAAAACATTTGTTTTAATGTAACATACATCCATTTGCACACACACACACACACACACACACAAAATCTTTGAAAAGTAACAATGCAAAGGAAATCTCTTAATCTGATAAAAGGTTGAAGAACAATTATACTATTTGTTTCCCTGGTATGCATTGCCAAAAGCAAAATGAAGGATTCAAGAGCAAATGGCCAAGCAGTAGGAATGAGGGAAAGTGATTCAGGAGAGGCCCTACCTAAAGAGTCGATTTTTGAATAGGCTTTTAGGGGTGTAATTGGAAGCTTAGTTCAATGGGAAAACTTCAAAACACATGCCTCAAGGGAAAGGAGTATTTACAAGCCTCTGTGTTTCAATGAGTAGGAACCCTCAGTCCTTAAGATGTTAATTTTCTGGTGTTTCTAAGCCTGCCTAGCAGCCAGGTAAAGTAGCTTTCTGCAGTAATGGTGCTGAACTAGACGTTAAAATTCCAAAGACCCCAGTGAGGAGGTGAAGGCATCTGTGGCTCAGTTACAATGTTTCATGACAAACAGAAAGTGGACAAAGAAAAATCTTACTAAGGATTACGATTTTTTTTTCCAAAAAATCACAAGAAAGAAAAACATCTTCATCACTGACACTTTTATTCTACACTAAACTAGATGTCCAAGTCCTTAAAATAAAGCAAAAGTACAAAAAAATCTAGAACCTTCTGGAAGAGATCAAGTGAAAACAAAACTTGCAGGAGACACAATTCATTAATTACAAAACCTTTAAAAATGTACATATGTTAAAAATTAATATGTGAATACGTGAATTAATATGTTAAGATTATAGAATCCAGCATTGATATTTAAAAAGTAGCCTCATTTCTACAAATAAACAATCAATACTTTTGATAATATCATTTTCTTTCTTTCTTTCTTTTTTTTTTTTTTTTGAGACAGAATCTCACTTTGTTGCCCTTGGTAGAGTAATGTGGGATCCAGCCTCACAGGAACCTCAAACTCTTGGGCTTACGCAAGTCTCTTGCCTCAGCCTCCCAAGCAGCTGGGACTACAGTCACCCGCCACAATGCCCGGCTAGATAATATAATTTTCAAATATCAAATACCCACACACTTTTTTTTTTTTTTTTTTACAGTTTTTGGCTGGGGCTGGGTTTGAACCTGCCACCTCCGCCACCTCCACCATGTGGAGCCGGTGCCCTACTCCTTTGAGCCACAGTCACTGCCCACCACAAACATATTTTTAAAAGTTATAAAAAACATCTATAAAGACAACTACAAATATTACTGAGAGAATTTAAAAAACTAAATAAATGAAGTGAATCTAAATTTAGGGATTGGAGGAATCAAATACTGTAAAATGGTAATTATCCTCCAATTGATGTTTAGATTAACTGCATTTCCCATCAAAATCCGAACAGCTTGTCAGTGGGTGTTTATAGAGGGTGGCAAGTTTATTCTGTCATTAGTTGTGTGAAAATGAAATGGGTTAAGAATAGCCAGAAAATTTTGAAATAAAATAATGCATTTGGAGAATTTATACTAACAGAAATACTTAGTATAAGTTACATAATTAAGGAATGTAATTTTTGTCACAGGAAGAGAAAATAATTCTGTGGAACAAAACAGAAAACTCAGGGACAAACTTACATATATATTGACAGTTGTTTTATGACAAATATGCTTTCAAGTTGATTTGGAAGGGTAATATTTTTAACAGACGATGTCGGGTCAATTAAATATTTATGAAAGAAGTATGTGCTCATCAGATTCTGTTCGTAGACCCTGTTATTGTTGAGTGCTTCTATGAATTAAGTATGAGAGAAACTTGTTTATTAACTTCAGAACGTTTTAATTGTTCCTGCGACTTCTACTCAAAGTTCAGCACTTGTCCCCAAGTCCCCATCATAGAAAATCAGGACAAGCCCTTTGAGGAGATGGAAAGGGAAATTTTTACTTCGTGGCGAAGAAGGAAAGTGTCAGACTGTTGACTCAAAATCCTAATTCCTCCCTCGGAGCAGAAGCACAGAACTTTTAAAGGATCTAATTAACCTCATAATCCCATTTTGGACTAAGACAATCTCATGGTCTCGGCCCAGGTTCATCCCATCCCCCAAAAGAATTTGGGAGACAGAAAATTTTTTTCCCCATGTTTTTTTCTTTTTTGAACATTGCTTCTATAACAGTGGCTACCATATTGTACACCAGTGTTTTATTTTAAACTATAAATATTGTGTATTTGTGTTGAATAGATGCTATACATAAATAAGGACAGAAAAACCTACCAAATACGGTATAGAGGAATATTTTAACATGCTTAAGGAGGTAAGGATTACTTGAACAGGACAAAGTACTACAGAACATAAAGAAAAAGTTGATGAATTAGAATATTTTTAATGTAAGAAATTAATTATAAGACACTATTGCGAGTGAAAATGCAAGTCAGTGAGTCACAGAAATAATTTTTAGACCATACATCTAGCAAATTCAAGTACAGAAAATATAAAACAACCCTAATTGTGAATATGAAAGGGAAATTCAGCCCAAGTGAGCAAAACACAGAACAGGTGCTTCGTATTTCAAAGTCATGACATTCACGTGGCCGCATGACATGCACGTGGCTGATAAACTTGACATTTTGTTTTTCCCCCTTTGTTACTATATTTCCATCAGAATGGCTCCAATTTAAAAAGGAAGCTTCTGCCACTATTTTGCAATGATGTAGAACAAATAGAATATTCATATACTCTCAGTAGAAGTCAAAATTGATAAAAACAACATGAAACCTCTTTATCTTTTTCTATTAAATTAGACTCTTACATTTCCCTTGCTTTAGTAATTTCAATCTTAAATTTATATAACTAAAGATGTATATGGGTATGTATCAAAACATATGCTATAAACTATTTATAACTGAATTATTTGTATTAGCCTCAGTCTATGTACAAATGAAATAGTCATTTGTGGTCAAAAAAGCAAATTATATAGGGCAGCACAAGTGGCTCAAAGGAGTAGGGCGCTGGCTCCATATATCAGAGGTGGTGGGTTCAAATCCAGCCCCAGCCAAAAAAGTAAAAGAAAAAAAATTAAAAATATATAAATTATATTATTACCAAACAATGAATATTATATTGAAATAAAGAAAATAAATTATTGTTACATTCAATGATGTACAACTCTTACAAAGTAATGTTAAGCAATTGAAGTCAGACATAAAATATAATGACAGGGTTCAATTTGTTTATAGCTAAAAAATGTACAAACTGATCCATAGTGAAAAATCAGAAGAATGTTTACCTGTGTGTAGAGTAGTAACTCATAAGGTGTGCAGGAGGCATGTTCTGAGGACCGCCAAGGTTCAAATATTTGAACAGAGTGTTGATTTCTTGGTGTGTTTACCTTGCAAAAATTCATTACATTTTTCATGTTTAATTAGACTAAAAAAATTTCATTAGATTTTACTTAGAAGCAAAACAGCAACCTCGAAAATCCACATGAAAAATAAGTGCACTGGTGTCAAAAGAGGAATGCTTCAGTACAGCTAATGAGTAATTACTGAAGAAGTGTCGCTACTGTTTCCTATGGCCATTTCCTCTGAATAAGGTGACTTGTCGTGTTTTATCATTTTTGACACTTTTTTTCCTTTGGTAATCCCTATTCAGTCTATGGCTGTTAGAACTGTAAGATGAATTTTTCTTGGAGATAAGAGACAAGAGTAGTAGAGGTTATACACTTTCTTTGGAATTTAAGTCATATTTCAGGTTAAGGCACACAACATAGAATAAGGTGCAGTAAAAGACATAGTACACATAGCTCAAAGACTCAACAAATATTGACCCAAAGTTCTTTGGGAGACTAATATTTTTCAGACATTTGTATTAGCAAAGAGACTTTAGGAGAGTCCAGTGAAATGGAATTGTTTTCTGAGTCTCATGCACCTGTGAAGAGTCTAAACTTCAGAAGCTAAAAATCTCCTTTTATATCAGATTGGATGACACTAACATTGCCTTCGGAACTGAGTGTGAAATGGGTTTAAAGGATCATACTGAGAGAGGATACCAGAGAAGGGCGAGGTCTAGGAAAACCGGTCTTCTCAAGGAGACCACAAGGATACACCTGCAGGGTCCTCTCCATGGTGACTCCGCTCTTGGGAATTTGTGAACTTAACTTCCTGGAACTCGGAAATTTCCAAGTTCTATGAAATCCTGTAGTTCTGTAGGGGCTGGAATAGCATCTCCCTTTTGATTCAAACTGGCCAACAAGAAGGGTACCTGTGGGGTGGAACATTTTGACTGTCCATAAAAAGGGAAAGACCAAGGCAGTCGGGGAGCACAGCCATTTGGAATTCTTCTATGCTGTAAGCTCCCGGCTGGTGAATCAAGCCCTTCCTCTTATAAACGTGGTGTTTGGGTGCTCTTTCTCTCTGTTGAGCCTCATCTTCCTGCAACAATACTATATACATGGCTGATGTTGTATAGTGTGACAAATGATGTGTCCTAAAATCTATTTTTCTTATCAATTGGACATCTATTTAAGTCCCAAAAATGGAAGCTGATATTTCCTTTAAAATAATTACCTATATTAGTCATTCCACTATTCATCAAATATTTATGTTGTATATGCTCTTCTGTGTACTGGACAAAGATAATTAAATGAATTGCCACTGTGAAGAACTCACATTCTCTTGAAAAGTCACATACATGGATGTTCATAACAGAATATAAAAAATGTAACAAAAAATGTGTGTTGTAACCATCCTCGTGTGTGGTGTGTGGTTTTCCCAGTCACAGGAACCTCAGATGAACCTTGTGCTCCAACAAACGTCCCACTGCACTAGGGCAGCTAGAACTGGACGAGACGCTCAGCTTTCTTAGATCACGAGCAAAGGGTGTGGTTGTATAATGTTGTCTTACAGCGGTGATTTTCAACCCATGTGCCATGAGAAGATCTTAGGGTCTCTTGAAACATTTTAAAGATTAACAATGAAACTATTTCAAAAGAAGTTCAAAGCACAGTAAATATATTCATTCTTTTACTCTTCTTCTTTGTTCAACGTAATTTAAATATGCCCCAAAAGTTTAGCTATAGGTTCAAGTATGCCATGAGATAAAAAAGGTTTAAAAAACACAACTTTAGCCAAATCATGTCTCCTGAGGATGAGAAAAATCTCATATTTTCTGAAAACTTCTATGCCTGACAGCTGAGCAACATTGAGTGTCTGTGAACCTGGAAATGCAGACCAGGTAAGCGTCACTGTTGGATAAACTCTCTGTTACGTCAGTCTGAAAATAGCAGAGTTGAAAAGTTAAAGGTTTTTTAAAAAAGCTTCCTAAACCACAAAAAGCTCATCTCAAAATTTTGGCAAAATTCAATTATTTCTTTAGCATCAAACTATTCATGCATTCTTGCCCTTGAACTGAAATGGAATTATCATACAAAGAGTCTAGATGTATTTAACGCTTTATTAGTCTCTAATAGTTCTCAAAGTTTAATTTTTTTGAACTCAAAGTTTTCCCTGTGTCAGAATTCACTTTGATCGATGGCTTTCTCTATATATCAAAGAACTATATTACCACTGTTTAGTTAAGCAAAATAATTTGTATTCTTTAGATCAGCTATTTCTAGAGTTCCTACGTTATCAAGCAAGCAGATACGTATTCTTTATGTTAGATTATGTATTTCCACCAGCTTCGAATTCCCGACACATCAGAAGAAGGGCACTGTTTTAATCTGTCATTTCTCATCGTCTTTACTGAAGGTAGAAGAGCAGTTTGCACACCTGCACATATCCATTTGTGTTTATGCTCTTGGTTTGTGTCAATTTTCCTCAACACACATCACAGTTGGAAAAACTTCCACACCAATGAGCCACAAAATTGGCAACTAACCGGAAGTGTATTCTTTGCAAGCCAAGAGTACGTTTAGAGTACGGGTTAATGTGAATATAAAAGAAACTGATCTTAGAAATGCAGTTAACAAAGTAATCCCATTTCAAGGTGAGCAACGGACTTGAACAGAAGCTTCTCTGAAGATGACAGGTGCACGGCCTACAGACACATGAAAAAATGCTCATCATCTTTAATCATCACAGAAATGCAAATCAAAACCACTTTGAGTTATCACTTAACTCTAGTAAGATTAATCCACATCACAAAAATCCCAAAACTGCAGATGTTAGCATGGATGTGGAGAGAAAGAAACACTTCTACACTGCTGGAGGGACTGCAAACTAATACAACCTGTTTGGAAAGAAGTATGGAGAATTCTCAAGAAACTAAAAGTTGACCTACCATTTGATCATGCAATACCATTACTAAGTATCTACCAAGATGAACAAAAATCATTTTACAACAAAGACATTTGCACCAACATGTTTATTGCAGCCCAATTCACAATAGCCAAGATGTAGAAGCAGCCTAAATGTCCATCAACCTACGAATGGATAAACAAATTGTGGTATATGTACACCATGGAATACTATGCAGCCATAAAAAGGAGACTTTACATCTTTTATGTTTACCTGGATGGAGCTGGAACATATTCTTCTTAGTAAAGTATCTCAAGAATATAAAAAATGTATCCAATGTACTCAATACTATTATGAAAACAATATATAAACATTTACACATTCTTATGAGTGATAAAACATAAAGACAGTTCAGAAAGAAAGAGGGGAGAGGAAAAAGAGGGGATGGGGGAGGGCGAGTGGAGTGAGGGTATTTGGTGACATATGTATACAATGCAAGAGTGCATTTAAAAACAAGTAAGAGTATATTATAAATGTCATACCACAAATGAGGTGATGGTTATGTTAATTAATTTAAGCATTCCACATTGTATAGAATAAATCACAGAAATACATTTAATCTGTATTGTATATCAAATCATCACATTGTACCCCATAAATTTACACAGTTATAATTTACTAAAAATTAAGTTTAAAAAAGAAAAGAAGATATATAACCTCTTCCCCCTTTAGAACTTATAGTCTAGTTTAAAATATAAAATCCATATGACAATTCTAAGAACTTTACAATATAATATATTTTTTAAAGTTTTCAAATGCATGTAGCATTATTTCAGAGGAGTGAGCTCAGATGACAGACGCCTGAGATGGCCGTTGGTAGGCTCTTCTAAAACATGATCTGAAAGGTGAAACAGCTTTTAGACTTGCAAGAAGGAATTTGAAATTTTGCTTATCAGGTGAAGATACCAGTAAATAAAAAGAGAGAAGTGAGAATCATGTAGTTATTTGCAGTGCATAGAATAAGGGAAAGGGCAAAGAGCGTTCTCTAGCTGGAGCAAAGGATTCTGAGCAATATAGTCATAGAAGAGAGGCAAAGTGATACATTGAAAGATCCCGTGCAGGAACACATTACGTAAATACCTGTCAGATTTGAAGGCACCTAATAAACAGGCTGAGGAAACTGGGCAGTATCCTTTGGCTAAAGGGAAGCTATTGTAAGTTCTTTCTAGGAGGAGTGACACAATGAATCCTGAGGTTTGGGAAGACTAATCACAAAGTGAAGTATAGAAAGGGTGTTAGTAAGAAGGGCAAGGGACCCTTGTGGCTGGTAAGATAAATGAGAAGAAAGTCATAGAAATCTGGGTTTGGAGCTGTAATGGCCTGGATACACAAGAACGAAGAAATGGAAAATGAGGACCTACTTATCTATGAAAGAAGAATCAGCAGGTTTCACATCTGGTAGAGAAAGAAAAAGTGAAAAAGAGACCTCAGGTTTCAAAATCAAGTCTCCAGAAATATTTCTGAAGTTCTCAACATGAAGAATATGTAACATCTTAGTCATCACTATTGGACAGGCTCCATGCCTGTCTCAATTGAATTATTATTTTATTTTGATTCAGCTTATGGATTCTTTGAAAAAGAATCTGGAAACCAACTTAATAATTATATGGTGATTTGTATATGTAATTTAAGAAAATAACTTGAAAATATAAACAAGACTGCTGAGAATTAAATCTTATCAATCACAGAAATACATTTAATCTATTAATTTTAGTCTACTGTAGAGAAGAGAGGGAGCTGTCATAATGAATTATAAACAAACCTAATAATTATTCATTCATTTAATTAATCACACATGTAAACAAATAACATGTTCATTCAAGGAATATTATGTTGCTTACATGACAAGCATTGTACTAGTTCATGTAGGCAAGAGAAGTGATAGTAGGACAGTCTCATTCATCAACAGGCATACAGTTTGTGAAATGGATAACTCAGAATGCTGGAGAAATCATAAAGTCTGTTTTTGTCTTTGCATAGATATCACATAATATAGGTGTTTTTTCCAACTATCCTATAGAAAAGAGCATCACCCATCAATCTCCAGTAGAACTCCTATGCAGAACAGTAAAAAGAGGTGTTGTATCATGTAAATGAAATTAGCCTTGCCCTTTTCCTTTACTGTAGAGTCAGTTTTGACATTTTTTTTTCATATGTCTAACATCCAATCACCAAGCCCTTTGGGCACTAGCTTCACAATCTGTCTCAAGTCTGATTGTTTCTTACACTCTCCGCCAATATGAACCTAGTTCAAATTCCAATTAGGTCACATGTGAAACTACTACAGTAATCTACCTAGTTGCCTTGTTTTCATCCTTGTCTTCTAGAATCTTGTTTCAATCCAACATCCAGAACAGGTTTTTGAAATTAAGTCAGATCACATCATTTCCCTGGTCAAAGTCTACACTTATTTTGAAAGCAATATAAAGTTCTAACAATGACCTAGAAAGCCCTCCATAGATTGCACTTGTCTCCAACCTCCTCCTCCCAGTTCCCCTTCCAACTTCACTGTGCCATATGGCCCCCTCGCTGTTCCCAGCAAGTCAAGCATACTTGCCCCTCAGGGATCCATGCTCATTCTTCCCTCTGTATGAATTTCTCTTCCCTAGATTTCTTCTCTTAATTATTCTTGTCTTTGCACAGATATCACATAATGTAGAAGTCTTTTCCTAACTATTTTATGGAAAATAGCATCACCCATCAATGTCTGGTCATCTGTTTTATTCTCCTTTATCACATATTTCTTTGTATTTTGTTTGTCTCTCCCTGCCTAAATGAAAAAGCCACAAGAACAAAAACAGGATATTTTTGTTCTCTCCAATATTCCTAGAAGAACTCTGGGTATATATAGAATGTCCATGATAGGTATTTGTTGAATTATTGAGTCAAATGTGATAGATATGGGCTTAAGGCTCACTGTTGTTTTCAGCCTACCATAATGAGTAAACAAGCAAAGATAACTCTGAAAGAGATAGCCCATTTTTTATAGTCAGCAAGTCTTTTGCCTATAACCCCTCTAAAAATTTAAGAAGAAATGTTTATGTTATAATTTTTTTTATTTCACCATTTAAATAGGGTTTTATAGAGATTTGGTACTGGGTGGATTGCCTGAGCTCATGAGTTCAAGACCAGCTTGAGCTCGAGTGAGACCCCCCTCTCTAAAAACAGCTGGGCCTTG
>CAUYRH010181981.1:0-20846 GCA_963574655.1 Perodicticus potto | reverse complement strand
CTTATTCAATGCTAGAGTTGATTAATTTCCTCTTTGTAATGATGCTTTAACTATATGTTTTATCTTTTGTATTGAAACACTTTTTTTTTTTATTAAATGATAGCTGTGTACATTAATACAATCATGAGGTAAAATGTGCTGGTTTTATATACAATTTGAAATATTTTCATCAAACTGGTTAACATAGCCTTCATGGCATTTTCTTAGTTATTGTGTTAAGACATTTATATTCTACATTTGGTAAGTTTCACCTGTACCCTTCCAAGATGCACCGTAGGTGTGGTCCCACCAATTACCTTCCCTGCTCCCATCCTCTCCCCTCCCCTCCCTGTCCCCTTTTGTAAGATTCTTCAAACAGTGTGTGGAAAAGGGGATCTCAAGGATAAGTCAAATATTGCTATTTTAATTTTCCTTCCCATTTCCTATTTTATTTGCATTTGCTAATTATATATTATATATGTTGCATGTATTAACTATTTAAAATATGCCATTCACATGTGTGAATTAATATAAATATATTACTATGGTTCCTATGGTCAGATTCAGTGCTGGGCAATATATATAAAAGATGGTACCTTTAAGTTTTTGTGGTAGAGAAAAATAAACTGAAAATGACAACATAAGAGGCTATGAAAACCGAAAAGAAGGATACCTATCTCAAACCTGCGTTTGCCAGACAAAACTTCACAAAGTATACTGAGCTGGATTTTGAAGGTTTTGTTTTAGCCAAGTCAAAAGTAGTAGGAATCACGTGTGGTGGAAGAGTTCCTGCAAGAGGAACAAGCCTGTGGAAATTCACCAAGACGTTAGAGGTCATCTGTGACTGTTTCAGAATGCCTTGAGGACAGACTACAGGAGCACTGTCAGGCAGTGAGATGAGATCATAAATGGTCTTATTTTTAACCTTAAAGTATCAGGGAGCTACTGCCTGATCCGGATGGAAAGAGACAAAGTCAAACAAACAATGGGACACTTCTGTGTCTTAAAATTATTAGTCATTCAATGGGTATTAATTAGGTGCTCTAAGAAATATAACTATTTCATTCATAATATCCTGAATGATAAGCTTCATTAGATTTTCCATTTATGAACTTCATTAGAAAAAGAAGACTGTTGTGTCTTTCCGTTTTGCCATGTTTCCATTTATGTATGTATTTATTTCTTTGGGTATTTTATAGTGAAGGTGAACTCTATAATCAAGTAGCTGGAGTTGGAATCTTGGCTCTGCCACTAATGAGCTGCATGACCTGAAACAAACAGCACAGCCTCTCCAAGCTTGCCTCATATGGCAGTTGGGAGATTTAATGAGTAAATGCACGTGAAGTATGTGCAAAGGACTTGACTCATAGCAAGCTCTCTAAGAGTAAGCTGCACTAGCTCAGGCTTACACTCTCTACTTTTTATCACTATTTTTTTTCCACGCATTTTTCTTTTCCAAACTGATGTGTCTGCTCTGGAAAAGCAAGGCAGTGTCTTCTAAATAGTTTCTATAAGAAGGGAGTAGTTTCATCCCAAAAGTTTCTTAAGAATATACATGATCAGTAAATTTTGTAGCATCCATGTCCTTTATTTATTTCTCTGACATAAAAACAGTTTCTATCTTAATCTCTCTGTTTTTTCTCCAATTCTAAATATTTTCCCTTATTGATATTGACACATTCTGGATGATAATGTGAACATTGTAAATACTTTTCCAATGTTTGTTCTTCTACAGCATCACCCATCAAAGTGAATTTTATGTAAAGGGAGTCTCTCACTTTAAACAAATAATTTACTCATTAAACTATTTTTTAAATGAGTCATACATACAACCTTGCCCTGGTATAGAATATATATATTTATACTTGACATAAATGTATGCATATATTTTATATGGAAACATATATATGTATATATATATAATATGTAATGGAGATAAAGATAATTAAATACCTATGTATATTTATTTTATTATCAATTTTTCCTAATTTGAAAAACACTAATGAGTACCAGAACTAAAGACAGGACCAGCGGTTCTTAACCTGTGGGTCACGACCCATTTGTAACAATGAAAATACACCCTGTATATCAGATATTTACATTACGATTCATAACTAGCAAAATTACAGTTATGAAGTGACAACAAAAATAATTTTATAGTTGGGTGTCACCATAACATGAGGAACTGTATTAAAGGGTTGCAGCCTTAGGAAGGTTGAGAGTCATTGGACTAGAGAGTATTTTAACACTAGGACTAGAAAGTATTTTAAAATGTACTGTTAATTTATACCGCATCTCTTCTCAAAATGTTTGAGAAACTTTATAGAATATAACTATATTATACATACTATAACTATAAAAAAAGTTATAGTAAATCCCAAACCTATTAAAATCATTATTTAAAAAAAAGAGCCCAGTAATAAAGGGCACAGGGGAATGCTGAGATCCATAGGAAAAAACTTTTCAAACACTTCCTTGAAACAAAGAAATGAGAGGAATAAGTGAAATGTATCTCTTCCAAAACACCTTCTTTTCGTCATTAACGGCTTGTTTTAAGTTATCCCTGTAGAGAAATTTTGGCGAAAAATACTTTTGTCAAGACAGATGTAAGTCTCTCTGATTCCCTCAGGTCCAATCCACCGCAGCTTTCAGAGGTTGGTCTTTCTGCACCATACTCATTTCACTAACCTTGTGTTACCATTCATTCCTCACTCTCATTTCCCCAGATACAAAGTGGTGTTTAGTCTCTACAGACATTTACTTTCCTTGATGAGCCTTTGTGTTGCAACTGTGTCTTCACCAGCATTTTTGTTTTTCCTTAGTGGAGAGGACAGGTGGGCAGTACTGGGATGGGAGCTCTATTGGCCCTCTTCTCCTTTTCATAGGTCGTCCTTTTTTAGTACTTTCCCCATATATCAATACAAAAAGGGTCCCATTTCTTATCCCTGCTTCTCTGATCCTGAACATTTGAGGTCTTTATGGTTTCTAGTTAAGGTGAGAAGTTTGATTGGATAAAGGGGGACATAGGAAACAGGCATAATTCATTATATGCTAATCTTGATTTTGCACATGGATGCTCAGAAATGCCATGCCAGGTATCTATTATAACACAGTAACTTTCCACAGATCTCAGCACCAGCAGTGGACTTTCATTTTCGCTGATGTAGTTTATCACTCATAATGATTATGCCCAATTCTATACTTTCATACTGTTCACTGCTCCCTGATCTTTCAGCACAAGCAAACAATCTTCTGAAAATACTTCTCTCAGTTTGAAGGACAATTAATGAGAAACATGCCAGAAAGGTTATTACGCCTATTTTCTGGCCAGAGCCCCTTGAATCACCCAAAGGGAAGCTAAGTATTATTTTGACATTCATTATTGGCTGAACACCGACTATGTGTTTCTGAAGATAAGATGGGCAAACTGTTTCCACAGCCGGATCCACACAGCATGATATGTGCTTGTGAAAGGGACTCATCTGGTCTAAGTTTTCCTGCCCTTACAGCATGCAGAGTTCAGCTGGAGTTTGAAGCTTGAGTAGTATTTCTTTCCAAAGGCCGTTAACTGTCCATGACACCCTAAAGTTATTATGAGCTATAATATTGCATTCATCCTGGACAGTGGACTAATCACATGTCTAATTGCACAGTCACACAAGAGGCCACTACAGTTATTATTTTACTTATTCAGAGAGTAGGTTTATTTAAGGTGAGGGGTATTAAATCACCAGGTCACAATAAAACACATTTTTAAAAGAATGTTTCAAAAGAAAGATGAAGCACTCAAATTAAAATCCATTTCACAGGCCTCAGGTTCTTTCCAATGCCCAGCACTTGTCTGTCTTTCTTGCATTTTTGCTAGTTTTCTAAACAAGTGTGGTGCTTTCCCTACACATTTTCCTTAGTCCCTCACCTTCTTGCTGATCCCTAGGAATCTTTGCTTTTCCTAGTGCTGCTGTGGGAATGTTTAGGATAAATTTGCCAGCTGTCAACAACTTTGCCATGCTTCACCTTGTTACATGCTCATTCAGAGCCTTTTTACCCATAGAAAATAAACCAAGAAGGTGACTGGTGTGATTTGAATGTGTCTCCCAAAGTTCATGTGTTGGAAACTTAATTCCCAATCTAACACTGTTGTGTGTGTGTGTGAACCTTCAAAAGGAGATTAGGTGTTGAGGGCCCTGCAGGAATTGGGTTCCAGATAAAAGGATGAATTTCACCCTCTTCTCCCAATTTCTATGCTTGCCCTCTTGCTCTTCTACCATTGGATAACAGAACTGGATAGCCCTGACCACATGCAAGACCTTGACTTTGTACTTCCAGAATTTAGGAATGTAAGAAATAAATCTCTGTTCTTTATAAATTACCATCTCAAGTATTCTATCGCAACACAATAAACCAGACCAAGACAGTGACTTAGAACAGGTGTGAAAATTCAAGCTCCTTTCCTGTCCTAGTTCCATCATTTCCCTTTCTTTTTTTTTTCTTAAGCTGATGTTCAGCTCCATCATGCTGCTTTTATAGCTGCTGTTCAAACTTTAATGAGGACAATCAATGCTTGCTCTGCCTTTTTAAAAAACAGATTAGAACTTAGAAATTACAATGTTGAACAACTCTGATTGAGTAAACACAATAATATTAAAACTGTGAATTAAAAACAGTATCTTACAAATTTAATACCTTAATTTACAGACAACCAAGGACCAAATGTCTCTGTTCACTGTTATGCATCCTAAATTACTATTCAGCCATGGTGACCTTGCTTCAGCAAATAGCATTCAAACCCATTTATTCTTCCTCTACCCTGAGGAGACCAGTTATAGTTTATCTCCCATAGGGATGATCAGTATCAGGGCAGCTAACTTCATGTCTGTTATTACCTGATCACTCATGTATGAAACACAGGTAGAACCATAACAATCTATGGTGCAGGCACTTTTATTGCTGTTGTTTTATCTCACCATATTTCCCAAAGGCATGAGGTAAAAATAAATTAAGTATAGTGACAGTTGAAATTTATTACATACCCACCTTAGCTGTTGATTGCACATCAATTATAGTTCCTATTTGTTTCTCTACTTTTATTCTGTGACCTGATAACGAAATAAACTCCAATATGGAGACTAAAATTAATTAGAAAATACAGCACCAGATACACACTTTCTGGGGTTTAATGTAGCAAAATTGTCTAGAGATGGCCTTATTGAGGACTGAGGGTTTGATTCTAGGGAGGGTGGAAGCGACGTTTGCATCTTCAATGCGAAAACATTGTCGCCCAGAAAGGCTTCACACACATGCTGATGCCCTCTTTTCTTTCCTGTACATTGAGGATGAAAGGAAACAAGTGACTGAGTATAGCAACTTCGTCTCCAATGACAGTGATGAATCCAGAATGTTGGAGAGGGTCACATGTTTGTTACACATGGTGAGGATTAAATACAAAACCAGGATCCAAACTCCACCACTCAGAATCATCCCCCATATCCCATACAATGCCCACTTTATTGGCACAGTGTGAAATATTTTACTGAAGTATCATTTAGCAGATAGCATGCATATCAAATACAAATGCTGCAGACTAAGTCTTCAGTGAAGGCTCGGGAATCAGGCAAGCTGAGATTGTGCATGGGCCTTTCCTAAGCATATGTTCATCTTATCTTGATTTATTCTGACTCTTTGGTGTCTCTTATTTTTCATGCTGCTTAAACAAAGGCTCTGGCTTCCCTGGCCACTCTCAATATGTTGATAAGAATAGAGCATGATCAAGCCCTGGGAGAATAGGGAGAGCCTATGGGACACCCTATAAATAGCCTCACCTTGCTGGGCAATCCCATGTCCCGCTCTTCCCCATTAAGAAGAGTGTGCTTCAAATTTACATAGGTACAATATGTATGTTCTGCCCTCAGTTGTATTTTGTTTATCTGAAATTCCATTGCTTCTTTTCCAATCCAGCTAAATCCTTTTGCCATGAGGTCCAGTTCTAGTGACTAGGCCCTATTCATACCTAAATTCAACAAGCTATTCAAATTCCCCCTCACATCAGCTTCCTATGCTGGTTGTCTTTCTCTCTTTTTCTCTTGGGCACTATCAGTCCTCCAGGGTTCCAGGCTGATGCCTTAGAGTCCTGTTAGTGGCCTGCCATTTGCTCACCAATCTCGTGATGCAGGTGGTAAAATCTTGTTGTGGATCTCATCTTTTACTTCTTTTCATTCCCAGGTCTCCAGGCCAGTGATACAACTTTGGCTCCATTTTACCTGAGCTACCAGGTAAGATTTCAATTTTTCAAAAGTAAAAATATGAGATATATTTTGACTTCACTGCCTGCCTTCTTGCATTGGTAAGACCTACCAAGGTTGAGATTGAATTAGAGACACTGTGAGAAAGAGCTGTGGCTGGTTAGGTATGGAGACCCCAGTTCTCACTAGGGCTGCATGTGAGGATTCCACTCTAAATCACA
Source organism: Perodicticus potto (assembly GCA_963574655.1). Classification (NCBI taxonomy): domain Eukaryota; kingdom Metazoa; phylum Chordata; class Mammalia; order Primates; family Lorisidae; genus Perodicticus; species Perodicticus potto. The sequence goes on along the minus strand of CAUYRH010181981.1, from coordinate 14,407 downwards.
GCTATAATAGTCACTTTAAAAAGGAAATCAGATAGTTGCAGCCATAAGACATGTATCCCATGCTTATTCTTTGAATTTTGACTCTTTTTCTCTTCCACTTCCCTATAAGTTCTCTCTTAACACCAAACGGAACTACTGCAGTTGCCCAAACACACATTTAATATCTTTGTTTCTTTTCATGCCTTTTTTTTTTGCATTTCCCCCCAACCTATTGCATCCTATTATAACTCCAGATAAAATCTTGCTTTCTCCATGAGATATCACAAGATAAACTTTTTCTCTACTTCCCTGTTCTATTCTCTACCTCTTTTTTTATTCTGTCCTATACTATATGTCTGTATGTTGTCACATCACCAAATCTTGGATCAAAATCTCTTTTCACTCAACTCTAACCCAAACTTTCTTTTGCATGGTGCTGTCTTGCATGGGGGAAAATCAAAACTCATAGGAGTTGTGTCACACAGATCTGCTGTCTACTGACAAGATAGAACCTGATAATGCCTCTACCCAGTTGTACTAAATTGTGAAAATAAATGAATTCACAACAAGTAACAGCAGATGACCACTTCATCAAATGATCAATTCTTCAAATAACTGGGAGAATTTTCAGTTTGATTTATGGTGGAGATTTGTCAGTGCAGCTTTTGTGAACATAAATCTTTCATATGTTAGCTTTTAGAAATAAGCTCCCCTATCATTTTACATGACACTAGATCTGCTTTTCTTTATGCACATTATTCTTTTTTACTTTTTGTACTTGCAAACTAATTCTTTGCCCACCATTTTCCTGTGTTCCTTCTCTGTCTCTTGTCCCCAAACTTCATTGCCTATTATTTAAGAGCCTGTTTCCATGCTTGACCTTTGGTCTGCCTTTATTCCTTCACCATCTCTCATCTTCCCTGATCCTTTATCTTGAATAGTCACAGCTCTGAAGTGTCTGATGATGAAGGGAGATGTGTCAATTTTTTCAGATCCATGTTATAAATATTTATCAGACAATTCTTAAAATTCTTTTACAATTAATTTTTTGGCTATGCTTTTCTGCTAATTTGACTTAAAATACTGAATTGTAAACTTTCTGAGTACAGGAATAATTTCTTATTCATCTTTGAAAAACCCTGAATATCTAATAATGAAATTTACAAATAGTTATACCAGTACATGTTTGTTGAATTAGAAAATAAATACAAGGCTGAACTCCATAATTACGAGGTCTTTGGTTCATAAACTGGAAAACTTAAGCTACTGGTGTTCAATAAAACATATTTAAAATATTTCTCTTTTTAGCATGATGCAAAAAGTACAGAAATATGCCATAATTTTTTCTTATTTATTGATCTATCTTTATCAGGTCTAATATACTTAAATTTGAACAATTTTGGGATTGTGAAAGTTATAAAGTAGTTTAGTGTTTTAAAAAATGCATGATCACATTCTGATTTGAAAAAGGTAAGATATTATTGCAATTTAATAAATAATTACTGATTAAAGAAAAACCTCTGGTAGCAGAATTTATTTGACCAGAGTGCATCTATGCATTACCTTTGATGATTAGCCAGGCTTCTAAATCTATGTGCTAATGAATTCAGTATGTGCAATCGGGGAATAGATAAAACCATAAAACCTGAAAGCTTCAGCCTCTGTAAACCTCTCTGGTGCAAGCAATCATATCAATGGCAGTTCCTGCTTCCCCGGACATAACATAAGCCACATTTTGTATTTATCCCCAATATTGCAACTAAACAAAACTTTGGAACTACTTAAATTTAAATATATAGAAAAGTAATAACTGGATTAATTATTATAGACAATTTTTATGTAGACTGGAATGCTAAAGTAATTGCTGGACCTCAGAGAAAACTTTCCCTTTCATTTTCAGGGAAGATAGGTTTAATGTTCAAGTTTAATTAATGACACATCCAATGTTAATGTTCAAATGAGTAGATTAAAATTTTCATTATATGAAAATTTCATTTCCTGTCTAATGCTGGTTTTGGTTGGGACTTAGTGGGTTCTGATATGGACACAGAAATATGCCTTTGAAATTCTGGCTTTACTACTTGCTATCCAAATCAGTGTTTCTCATATTCTGGGTAAACTAATAATTGAAAAGTTATTATAGACCAAACACTGACCTGGAAACTGAGGTGGATGGAACTGTGGTCTTTGAATTTGTAATATGGCCATAAGTGATCCTACGGTACTCAGAAGCTCAGGATATATTAACATACATGATTTGGGGCAAATTTCTAAACCCTTCTGAATCTTAGTTTCTTTGCCTGATATTGAAGAAAATAATGCCGATTAAGTTTCTGGGATGGTCATGTGAGCTAACGTATGTAAATTGCTATTAAATGCTGATACATGCTCTTTTCTTCTACTCAATATCTTGAACATGACCTTCGAAGGTATTGTGTACACTCAAGCTGCATGAAAGGTCCTGCCCCACCTCCTTATACTTTCCTCTATTTTTTGTACACTAATTTTTTGTTCTCTTTTTGACTTTGTCATAGGTTTTGTTAGTCATTAGTCAATTCCATATGAATAGAAACATAACTCCATTTAATGTACAACATCTTGCTGTATATCTATATATCTAGTGCTATTTAATTGAAAGATCTTTGAATTAGTGAAAATATTTTTAGAAAAACATCAGCAAAAATCCCAAATGATATAAAAAACATGAAAGAAAACTTAGTCTAAGGGCTAAAACATACTCAAGCCTGTTTATGATTATGAATATTTATGATTTCTGCTTCAGCATTGTTAGTTTTGCAGATGTAATTGTGATGAAGTCTACTCAATAAGAAAGTCTCGATAAATGCATTCTCATCCTTGTATAAGAAGAAAAAATTTTCCAAACCATTTCTAATTCATATTATTGCCTATTCTTCTTCTTATAGTATTACTTGAATAACAATGAAAGAAATAAAATAATTAACAATTAATTTAAAATTTTTAATTTCAGGTTAATGTGAGGATGCAGAAAGTCAAATAAAAAAATATATATTTTTTTTAGGTAGAGTCCCTCTTGTAGTTATGTCCTGCTCCCAAAAGACCACATTATTTTTTTATTTATTTAAAATTAATATGAGGGCATAATTTTTAGATTATATTGTTTTTACTTCCAAGGTAAAGTTCCATTTGTAAAAGAATCCCTCACCCAGGGTAGATTCTCTCTTATAGTTATGTGCTGCACCCCAAAGACCACATAATTTCTTAACATGCACATTAAAAGAAATTGTATTAACGGCATATGAAGTTAAAAGTTCTAATTTTTGGTTCTAAATAATATTGTCCTTAAAAAATTCGATGCTATTTCCTATTACAATATGTAATATTGAAATTACAGGATAGTGTCATGAACACTTAATCATTATACTTACCAGACTATTCAAAATAGAGCTATCTTGTATAAAAGTCTCCTTTTGCTGCCCATGCTCCAGAATGTTGAGCTTAGTTAGTGATCTTATGAATAGATGGCAGGTTTAAATTTTAGATTCTCCATGTCAACAATAGAGGGGTCATTACCAAGGTATGATTTAAAAATACAGAGACCAATCTTAAAAATATATCTCTAAAATAATATATTTTTAATTTAAAGGTGTGTGTTGCTAAGAAAATTTTTGTTAAGTAAGCATAGACTTCGTAAATTGGAGAGCTCCTGCTTTGGAATTGACATATTTGAGGGGAACTTGCATCTCCAGCATCACACAATGCTATTATTTTTTCTTAGGATGTCTCTAGGTCTTTGATTCTTTCTGAACTAAGTCAGTAACAGCAGCTCTGAGCAATAATTCAGGATGCAAAAGCAGTTCCCATTTCACTTCATTTTATTTTTTATTTTATTATTATCTTTTGTTTATTAAACCATAACTTTGTACATTGATGCATTTATGGGGTTCAGGGTACTGCGATATACAATGTGAAATGTTTACATTGAACTAAGTAACATATCAATCACAATTATACATTTCTTAATAGTTTTGAAATGTACCATTGCTTCCCATTTCACTTCGTGTAGGATGTGGAGCAGACATCTTTGAAAGCAGTTTAGGTATCATACTTTCCAGAAAAGCAAGGAAGAAACTTGTTCTCTCTGTTGTTCTAGGCTACATTTACCTGTGAAGAATTCAATAATAATCATTGTTCATCTTCAAATGCATCACTTTATTTATAGAAGCCTCCCAAACTTTCTATGGGGGGGAAAATGGTTGTCACTGATAGTTGTCTATCCTCTGAGTATCTGGTATCAAATATTTTATTCATTATCTACATGACCGTACCCTCATAATTCACGTTAGCCTTGAGTAAAGCAACTTGCACAAGTCAGCTCTTAAATGTTGTGAGATTTCTCCATGGGTCAAATTCTAAACATACAATATTCTCTGCTATAATTTTAGCATGTGTCTCTTTAATAATTTGTTATTTGAGCCTTCAGTCTTGTCAGCTATCTAGTATCTCCACGAGTTAATATTATAGTCTGAAAAAGTAGGGAATCAATGTATGTATTTAATTTATCTGAATAAGGTAATTGCATATAATTGTGGCTACGAAATCAATGGTGTGGCCAATAAAAAATTAGGTTATAAAAAAATCACGTGCTGGTAATTCTCTCAAATTTTCTCTGACTTTCCTGTGCCTCAAGATTCTGGGATGGAAACATAAATTTAACAATCGCTTTAACAAGTATAGACTTGGCTATGTGCTATGATAAGAAAAAATCCCCAGTATCTCAGTGAGGTTAAAGCAGGGATTGGTAAACGACGGTCCATGGGTCAAATCCAGCCCAGCATCTATTTTAGGATATAAAATTTTATTAGATAACAGCCACATTCATTCATTTACATTTTGTCTGTGGCTGCTTTCTCACTATAATGGCAGGACTGAGTAGCTACAATAGAGACCATATGGCCTGTAAACTTAAAATATTAATCATCTGTCATTTTATAGACAAAGTTTGCTGCTCCCTCACTTGAAGAACAAGTTTTATTTCTTGTTCTCTGCGAGGTCTTCTGTGTGTCCCAGCATTCTCCGGACATTTACAAACACTGAACTTAGATATCTAAGTTAATGTCATCTCATGACACTACCCTCTCAGTATAAGGCCTTCAACATCAACCTGTGTCACAGTGAAAGCTGGATAATGCCACATCAGCTCTCATTAAATTCTTTTGCCTAAGAAGGATAGACACCAACTATGGTGATGGTTAACCTAATAGGCTCACTTAACTTCAAGGGTTCTGGGTCATGTGAGAGAGAACATGAATATTTGAGCAATAGTAGACGTCCTTGTCATAGCAGTCATCATAATATAAATAGTATTAAAGCTATGAGACTAGAGTAACTCTCCAAGGGAAAGAGTTTTAAGAGAGAAGAGAAAATTTTCAAAGACTGTCTTGGGACATTACTTAACAACATGACGAACTCAGAAAGAATATGAGGAAATTGAGAAGTAAGAAATTAGAGACAGAAAAAAGGGAAGTATTTAAACAAGTTTTGTAATAAAAATGAGTAATATAGGATTGAGTGTAGAGGAATAACCGGGTCGAGAATATGGTGTTTTTTTCCTTTCAAATGAGATGAAAAACTTAATATTCTTATATTGATGGGAATTATTCAGTAAAGAGAGAAAAATGTCAATGTAAGTGTGAGAGATACCAATTGAAAACTCATTGAATAGAACCAGTGAAGGAATCTAGTAGACAAGTGGAGAGAAATGTGAATAATACTCTTGAAGAAAACGAATTAACTCTTGAAGAAAAAGAATTAATAGTGTGAATATCAAATATCTTTCCTGCAAAAAAAAAAAAATCTTACTTTTAAACTCAACAGTTAGAGATCAATACTCTCATTTTTTTTCCATGTGAGAAAGTTAAGTTTCTCATATTCCCTTGTTCTAAAACATTTTGGGGAAAAGTATCTCCAATTAGGTCAACCGATTTCTGACTTCTAAACATGAATATTTTAACCCTGGTAACACTTTATAATTAGTAAAACACTGACTGGATTTCTTTTAATTACTATAATCCTAATACTATCCCCATGGTACTAGGATGGCCAGATGTTCATCTTGTATTTCACAGTAATTGTGTAACTGATCCTCTGAAGAATCTTTAAGTTATTTTTCCAAGGAAAGTAGCACTTTTCATGGTGAGCTATAAAATTTCAAGTGGAAACTATGTTTTTCTTCTCAGAGTGCTATTTAATTTTTCCAATAGCAATGTTACTCTATTTATTTATAACTTTTCCTTTTACTCTAAATATGAAAATGTGTCTTTTTATTACAGACAAAAAGGTCAATTGAAAAGTCAGTGATAGCAAAAGCTTGTGATTGTACCCAAATTCTACCATATGTTAACATGTGTGTTTTAATTGAGAGTAAAACAAAGGACAGAATTTAACAATCTCTTCCAGTTAGCATGTTAATTTCTCATTTTAAGGAGACCTTTTTTCCCCTTGAAATACAACAGTTGACATGAATCCTGTAAGTTTCATTACTTTTGTTCCTGCCCTTTTAAAAAAAAGAACTTGCACATCTTCAGCATTGCATAAAATACCCATTTGTAATTATGCTTAACCTTTCTAAAGCCTTTGGGCATAGTCTGCTCATTAATCTTTAACCTGACAAGCCTTGGGGGTTGTAAAATTGGTACCTCTATGTATTAGAGACACAGAGACTATAGACTAGAGGTACAAAAGGGGTAATTAAGAGGAAGTAAGAAAAGAAATAGAACAAAATTAGAGGGCTATGATTATATTATGGTAGATGTCACCTAACAGCAGGGGCAATGGAATACAAATCATTATAGACAGAGTTTAGGAAATAAATGAAGCTATATGCTTTTAGACAGAAACAAATTTGATCTTTTTTCTTTCTACTCAAGAGAAAATAATTTGTACCAAATTGATCTAAGATTAATATTTGCAAATGTAATCATACAAAATACGCATTGGCTATGCTTTTATATAACATTCTCATATGCATTTTTCTATGTTGTGATAAAGTATAAAGAAGGATTTAAAAGTAAAGCTAATGCCATTTTTAAGTAAAGCTAATGCCATTTCCTAAAAAGTTACTCTTTTGTAAAAAATACGCACCATATTTTTTATCACATGTAGGTACTCATTAATTTTCTATTGAGTGTTGATAATAAGAGTTAACATGAGTAAAATACAGATTTATCCATGATATCATATTTGCCGGCAAGCAAAATTTTGCCTTTGCAATTTTATGGCAACTTGTTAAGGATTTGTTATAAAAATTAAAAATACACATAAGTTTGTGCAAACATAAGGGGTCTTTGGAAAGTTCATGGAAAATGCATATTATGAAAAAACTATATATTTCAAATATTTTTGGCACTTAAGTGACTCATACTAACTTGTTATAATATGTTTGAATGGCACTAAGAAGAGTGAGACATCAGTTTGAAAAGACATCCTATCAGAGTAATAAGAATACTACTACAACTAAAGAACACACATCAAATGTATAATGTAGTGCAAATAGAAAATCATAAAGTCACTGATATTTTACGAAAGTTTATGGGGACTTTTCCTCAAAGAAATCAGAAGCTTATAAATCGATAATTGATTTTAGGAAGGAATAAGACAATGTTGAAAATGGAGCTGGCAGTGGCAGACCATCCACATCAATTTGTGAGGAAAGGATGTAATTTGCTTGTGCCCTAATTGAAGAGGACTGACAATTAACATTACAAACAATAGCCAACATTATAGACATAATGAATTCAACTTACACAATTTTGACTAAAAAATTAAAGTTGAGTCAACTTTCCCCCTCATGGATGCCAAAACAATTGTGCCCAGATCAGCTACAGAGAAAAGCAGAACTTTCGATGGAATTTTAAATGTAAGTCAATGTTCTAAAGCATCTCTTTAAAAAAATGATAATGTGACATGAAACATAGCTTTGCCAGTATGATCCTGAAGACAAAGTATAATCAAAGCCATGGCTACTAACAGGTGAAATGTTAAGAGCAAGTGTCATGACAACAGTGTTTTGGGAATGCTCAAGACATTTTGTTTGTTGACTTCCTGAAGGCACAACGTCTGCATATTATAAGGGTATTTTGAAAGAGCAACCTGAATGGAACTGGAGACCACTCTTTTAAGTGAAATATGGCAAGAATGGAAAAACAAGCACCACATATACTCATTATTAGACTGGAATGAATCAAATAACACCCATGAACACATTTGGTAATAAAACTCAGTGGAAAGCATGTTGGTGGGAGGAGAAAGGAAGGGGGGATAAATTCACACCTATCAAGGTGATGGGCACATTTACAACTTTGACTCAAACCATATAAAAGCAATTAATATGACCCAAACATATGCACCTCTGTAATTGTCTGAAGTTAAAAAAAATTAATAGAAAAATGTCTAGAAAATCTTCACCAGAGTTGTTTTCCCATTATAACAATGTTCCTGTTCATTTCTCTCATCAAACAAAAGAAGTTTTACGAGAATTTCACCGAGAAATCATTAAGCATCCACTTTACTCTCCTCATTTGGCTTATCCTGACTTCTTTTTGTTTCCTAATCTTAAAAAATCCATAAAGGGCACCCATTGTTTTCAGTTAATAGTGTAAAAAAAGGCTACATTGATATGGATAAATTCCCTCAAACCTAGGTTATTTAGAGATAGACTAAATGGCTGGTACCATTGCTTACAAAAGTGTCATGAATTTGATGAAACTTACATTGAGAAATAAAGTTTCTATTTTTTTGTTTTCATCTTTCTTTTTCTTTCTTTTTTTTTTTTTTTTTTTTTTGAGACAGAGTCTCACAATGTCACCCTCAATAGACTGCCATGAAATCACAATTCACAACAAACTCCAGCTCTTGGACTTAAGCGATTCTCTTGCCTCAGCCTCACAAGTATCTGGGTCTACACGCATCCACCACAACACCCGGCTATTTTCTTCTTGTAGTTGTCATTGTCGTTTGGCAGACCTGGATCAGGTTTGAACCGCCAGCTCTATTGTGTGTGGCTGGCACCCTAACCACTAAGCTATGGGTACTGAGCCTATTTTCATCTTTTAATTCAATTTTTCCACAAAATTTTAGAAGTTCTCTCATATACATACACCCATTAAAATATTAAATGTTCCAAATAAGAATTTTTTTATATGTAGTCGTCATTTCTTTCTTTTTTAACCTGTACTACTATTATCCAGTAAAAGGAGAGTCACTTTATGACTCAGTTTTTCACACTTGATCTTAGCCAAAAGGCTGCTAGGCGATTATGACTCAGTTTATTAATACTTTCACATGACAAAGAAGAAATAGAGAAATATCTTTATGCCTAAACAACAAAACAGTATAAGCCAATTTTGTTGTCACTGCATACTTGAGTTTAGTGGTATTTCAGTTGCTATAATAAAGAGACTATATAATACTATGAGTAAATTCATTTACACACTTATTTTTTCTCTGCTGATATAGTGCAGAGGGAAATAGAACCGTGAGGAAAGTCAGGGCAGGTGTGTTGACTCCTACTAGTTGCTCTAATGATTAACATTTTTCACCCAGTGGCCAGAAAGGATACAGGGAAGTCTAAGCAAGCTTCTTTATGACAATAATCTGGAGTTCCCATTGCTCATATCCCATTGTCCCAATTTAGATACATGGTTAAATTAAGCTACAGCAGAAACTGAAAAATGTGTAGTATGTCTGTGTTTAAAACTTGGAGGATCACTTTTCTGAAAAGAAAGAGAGGAAACTGGATACCTGGAGATTATAAACCTCCAATTTAGGTTTATTTGGATTTTTTATATTAATAATTTATAATTTGGTAAACTTAAACAACTATAAGAGAAAAATCAATAAACAAATTCACACATGAAAATAAAACTGGTTAAGTATGGGAATGTATCTATTTCCGATCTTCTTTCTGTAATATATTTAGGTATGTTTAATCTGTGTAGTCTGTGTGTATGGATGTGTGTAAGGTAATTTGGTATTTAAGCTGACTTTTTAATTTATAGCTTTTTTAGATTTAGCCTTTTAAATAATTTATTGATAATTTATCAAAGCAGTTGTGCATATTTATGAAGTACATGTGATATTTTGATGCAAGTATACAATGTGTAATTGTCAAACCTGGGTAACGAGAATATTATCACTTCAAATATTTATCATTTCCTTGTGCTAGGAATATTCCAAATATTGTTCTCCAGCTATGTTGAAATATGAGATAAAATATTATTAACTACAGTCATTTTTTGTGCTACCAAACACTTTTATTCTTTCTTCTCATATGTTTTTACCCATTAACCAATCTCTCTTCACCACCATGCCTATGCCCTTCCCAGCCTCTGGTAACCACCATTTCATTTACTGCCTTCGTGAGATCAAGTTTTTGTAGCTCCTGCATATAAGTGAAAATATGCAATATTTATGTTTCTGTGCCTGGCTTATATCACTTAACATAGAACCTTTGGTTCAGTCCATGTTGCTGCAAATAACATAATTTCATTATTATTTATGTATGAATAGTATATATACCATATTTTCTTTATCCATTCTTCTGCTCAAGAACACTTCAGTGGATTCCGTGGCTCATCTGTTGTGAACAGTGCTGCAATAAACATGAGAGTGCAGATATTTTGATACGTCGATATCTTTTTTTGATACATATAATATTTGGATCATACAATAATTCTATTTTTAGTTTTTCGAGGAAGCTCCATACTATTTTCCATAGTGGCTATACTAGTTTACATTTCTACTAACAGTGAATAAGCATCATCTCCACATCCTCCAAAGGATTTATCTTATTGAAAGTAGCCATTTTAACTAAAATGAGATATCTCATTGATTTTCATTTCTCTAATGATTAATGATGTTGAACAATATTTCATTCCCCTGTTGGCCATTTGTATGTTACCTTTGCAAAATATCTATTTGGATCTTTTGCTCATTTTTTGATCAGATTATTATGTTTTTTTTTTTTTTTGTAATTAAGTTTCTTCTATATCTAGTTATTAATTTCTTGTCAGATGAATAGTTTGCAAACATTTTATCCCATTCTTGAGGTTACTTCCTCACTCTGTTGATTATTTCTTTTGCTAAGCAGAAGCTTTTACCTTGACATAATTCCATTTGTTGATTTTTGCTTTTGTTGCCTATGGTTTTGAGGCCTTAGCCAAGAAATTATTACCCTGACCAATGTCCTGAAACTTATCCAGTATTTACTTCTTGAAATTTTATAGTTTAGTCTTATATGTAATTATTTAATAAATTTTAATTTTATTTTTACATGTGGCGAGAGATAGGTAGACTTTATTTTTTAGAGCAGTTTTAGGCTCATAGCAAAATTGAATGGAACATTCAAAAATATTCCATGTACCTTCTTCCCCACACTTACTTAACCTCCTTCTTTACAAACATCTCCTATCAGAGTGATAAATTTGTTATAATTGATGCATCTATATTGACACAGCATCACCACCACTAGGGATAATTCTTAGTGTTATATATTCTGTACTTTTGGACAAATTTATACGATATTCCTTCACCATTATAGTATAATAGAGAGAAGTTCCAATGCCCTAATTCAGCAGTTCTCAACCTGTGGGTCATGACCCCTTTCTAACTATGAAAATGCATCCTGCATATCAGATGTCTACATTACTATTCATAACGGTAGCAAAATTACAGTTATGAAGTAGCAACAAAAATAATTTTTATGAGTGGGGGGTCGCCATAACATGAGGAACTGTATTAAAGGGTTGTGGCATTAGGAAGGTTGAGAACCACTGCTCTTATTATTCCCTGTGTTCCACCTATCCATTCTTTCCTCTCTGGGAACCCCTGACAACCACTATTCTTTTTATTGTCACTGTAGTTTTATCCTTTCCAGAACACCATATAGAGGGTACCGTACAATATGCAGTCTTTTCATATTAGCTTCTTTCACTTAATAATATACATTTAAGTTTCATGAATTTATGAAAGTCTCTCTTTTCCTTTTAGCAGCTAATTATAGTCCATTGTCTGAATATATATTACTGTTTATTTCTCCACTCCCCTACTGAAGGACATTTTGGTTGATTCTAATTTTGCCAGTCATGAATAAATCTCCTATAATGGTTCCTGTGTCTATTTTTATGTAGATATTAGTTTTCAACTTCTTTGGGAAACTATCAAGGAGGGCAATTGCTGAATCATATAAGAAGACTATGTTTAGTTTTGTAGGAAATTGAAAACATTGATTAAAAAAAAATGGATGACACAAATGAAAAAACATCCCATGCTCAAGGTTTAGAAGAATTAATATAGTAAAAATGTCCATAATGTCCAAAGTTATCCAGAGAGTCAATGCAATGCCAATTAAGATACCAATGACATTGCTCACAGAAAAGCCCTAAATTTCATATGGATTAAAAAAGAGCCTATATAGGAGCCTATATAGGATAGCCAAAGCAATCCTAAGTAAAAAAAAAAAAAAAAAAATCTGAAAGCATAGCCGCACCGAACTTCAAATAATACCTCAAGGTGATAGTAATCAAAACAGAAAACATCATGGGACTGGTATAAAAGCAAACACATACATCAATAAAATATATATAGAAAGCACAACCTGGCAATAAAACTGTATAGCTACAACCAACAGGTTTTCAACAAAGTAGATAAAAACATACATTGTATGTTAAAACAATGCAATGTGCTTTGCGCTTAACCTATATTGTATGTAAATATACAATGATGGAGAGAGAGAGAGATCCAGGGATCTGCATTACTTTCCAAAAGAAATTTAAGAATCCACAAACAGAAAGACAGTGCAGTTCTTACTATCTAAAGAGTTCCAGCTGTTGCCTAGGATTGAGTGCCCAGAGGATTCCTATCTTCAATAGGAATGAGAGCCCTATGTAAGTAACATCAGATAAACTCATCTAACTCACCAAGCTGGATTGGTCTATTTCTTTTCTTCGGTCTTTTGGCACTATGTGGAGGTGATTTTACTCAAACAGTAGCTGTACCATTTTTTATTACTATTACCAATGAATGAGTTGCTTCACATCCTCATCAAATTTGGTTAGTTAGTGTTCCAAATTTGGGTCATTCTAATAGGTATGTAGTAGCAGTAGTGTATTGTTTTAATTTGTATTTCCATGATTACATATAATCTGGAGTACCTTTTCTTATACTTATTAGCCATCATTATATCTTCTTTGATGAGATGTTTGTTAAAGTCATTAATCTATTTTTTTTGATAGGCAGGGGCTGAATTTCTATACTTTCATTTTACTGTATTCTTTGGAGCCTTTTCATGCCCATTTGTGTATCATTTCCTATTAATGATTTTTCCTTTAAGTAGAATATAATGTCAGGACTCATACTCACATTTGCTCATTAATCATTTTGGTAAGTGTTTAGAAAATATCTATTATAGGATGGGGAAATTGTTCATGTTGGAAGGCCACAATAATTTACCTATAATCAAATAAAGCTGTATTCAAGAAACTTCAATTAAGTATACTTAAAAATGTACACGATTTCATAAAACTATAAATACTATGTACTTAATAACTTAAAAAAATAAAACTATTTGTTAATGTTAATGCTAACTAACTTTTTAGTGACTTTGTTTTGTCTGCTGTTTATTGGGAAGCATTTGAATATTTGGTTGCAGCAAGGAGGTCTGCAGATTCAGTTATTCCTCAAAATGAGGCTCAATCATTTGTGACCTTAAGGGTGCCTTAATTTGGATTAAGTAGTAGAATGTAGATCCCCAGCAAGCTAAAAGCAAGAAAGCATTTTTTGAAGCATGTTGCCAAAGGCATTGTTTTGTTTTTTTTTTTTTGTAAGTTTATTTATTTATTTATTTATTAAATCACAGCTGTGTACATTAGTGCAATCAAGGGGTACAATGTGCTGGTTTCATATACAATCTGAAATGTTTTCATCAAACTGTTTAATAGGGCCTTCATGGCATTTTCTTTCTTCTTTTTTTTTTTTCCAGTGATAAGACAGAATTTATTTACAGAAAAGAATACAGAAAACACTAAAGCTCCAGGTAGAGAGAGAGAATTCAAGTGGGGAGAGAAAAGCTCTCTCCGTTTCTCTCTGGGTCTTTCCCCGTCTCCCCCTTTAGGCTTTTAGTCTCGGGGTATATATAGGTGTATGCCATGGGTCCTCAAACTATGGTCCACGGGCCACATGCAGCCCACTGAGAACATTTATCCGGCCTGCCGAGTGTTTTTGCCTCCACTGCCTGTCCTGTTTAGCAATGGACTCATCCCAGGGCTGCAAAATCTGTTAGCAGAAAAACCATTGGTTGCATTCCCAAACAAAACGTGTGGATTCTCTGGAAAAGTTGCAAAAGGAGTTCCAATTTAGATTTAAAGAGCTTCATCTCCATGAACAGGTCATA
>CAUYRH010181980.1:0-17404 GCA_963574655.1 Perodicticus potto | reverse complement strand
AAAAAAAAAAAAAATAATGAGATCATTTGTTATATGAGGTCTCAGGACCTACTTGTCTACCCATAATTTTATGCATGAATGTATTTATTATGAATTCATTATATAAAACAGTGAACACCTTTTATTTATATAAAACACCTTTTAGTCATGTGTAATGTGATTTTTATTAAGGGTAACTTTGAAAGGAAAGTGCTGCCAGACTTTTTGTGTGTGTGAACATGATGAAATCAGTGACTTAGGAAGAATAATTTAGTTGTATTATGCTGGATAGTGAAATGGTAGAAATAACTGTTGGCAAACAGACTGGATAGAATAGAAGAATTTAGTGAAAGATACAGTTCTCTCTCCAGAAAAATACATTTATGTAGTTGCCCACATAACTTTATGTTCAATTTTAGCATATCTATAGATCCCTGAAACCCTGAAATGTTCAAAGAAGAAATAAAATAGCCCATAAATATATGGGAAAATGCTAAAGCTAACTTATAATGAAATAAATAAAAATTGAAAGATTGGCAAGGTACATCAATCAAATTGGCAAAATCAATTATATTATCACATCCTGTATTAGGAATAGTATGGGTAAAATAAGCTATCTTTCACATTATTATGTGAGTTTGGTAGAGTCTTTTTTGTTTGTGTGGGTGTGTGTGTGGTTTTTGGCCGGGTCTGGTTTTGAAACTGCCACCTCTGGCATATGGGGGCTGGCGCCCCACTCCTTTGAGCCACAGGAGCCACCAGTTTGGTAGAATCTTTTAAGAGAATAATTTGACAGAATCTATCAAAATGCTTAGTATTACACACTCTCTAGAATATAAGCTTGGGTCTACAAGATGTTTATATAAGGGTATTCATTGCATCATTGTGTGAAATAGCAAAAAAAATTGGAAACCTACAACTTAGCAGGAGAATAGATGTTTTAACTTAGGCTATATGCCCTTTAAAAAGAATGAGGTAGAGCTGCATATACTCATTAGGAAAAAATATTATTAAGTGAAAAAGGTTAGACAGGCAATAAATACATTATCCTGTTTTGATTTAAAAATAATAAAAACAATGTATGTATAAATATATACACATATTTATGTATGTGTGTGTTAGAAGGGCCTTTCATCGTTTAGAATGGACAGAAGATATTTACATCCCAAAGTAGGTATAGGAACCCTCACCCACATCTCTATGAGCATAAGAAATGGCCTTATTCATGATCTGAAGGCTTTTTTTCAAAAGGAAAAGAAAAAAGAAATGACCTCATGAACCTGTTCCCCTCAGCCAGCCAGATCAAGGATCTAAAAGGAAATCTAAGAGACACCTCTCTAACCCCTTTTGGGGACCAGAGGTAGAAGGAAGCATAGCAAGGGTTGAGTCAAGATAGAGTGGTCAGATGCCCACTCCCCCAGTTCTCTCATAACAGTTCATGACATAATCATTAATGGTAAGTATCCCAATTAGTACAGTAATTGTATGGTTACCCAGCTTCACGAGGACCATTCTGACAGCTTGATGTATATTCCCTGTGGTTGCATGACCAAAGGTAGTGCATGACTCAGATCTGAGAAAGCTGAAACAGACTCTAATCCAGAATGTTCAAGGCCCAAGACCAACTGACTTAAATGGCTTTGGGGGATAAGCCAGTAAAAGCTGTTAAGTTAGGATAACTTTATACTAAATTTATGAGTGCAGTGTATTAAGAGTGTTTCTCATGGGTCAGCCAACATTGTCTTGGTTCTTGTCAAATAGGATTTATTTCCAAAATAGAGATGTATCTGTCTAGATCATGGGAGTGACAGGAGGGGTGAGGGGTCTAGCAAGAACCCTTCAAGAGTCATTAAAAGTTCCTAAAAGATGGGAGGCGCCCGTAGTTCAGTGGTTAGGGTGCTGGCCACATGCTCCGGGGCTGATGGGTTCGAACCCAGCCCAGGCCAAACCAGAAAAAAAAAAAAAAGATAGCCGGGCACTGTGGCAAGTGCCTGTAGTCCAGCTACTAGGGAGGCTGAAGCAAGAGAATTGCTTGAGCCCAAGGATTGGAGGTTGCTATGAGCTATGACACCATGGCACTCTACCAAGGGTAGCAAAGTGAGACTCCATCTCCGTAAAAAAAAAAAAAAAATTTCCTAAAACAGTCCATTTTAACCATCTGCCAAGCTGAGAATGTAAAGCCACCTAGCCATGCAAAAATTGGCTTATCTCTTAATCTCTCCTCCCTCACACAGCCCCACCCCCCAACTGTTGTTAAACAGGGACTAAACAACTGTGAGTGAAGGAAAATAATAGTAGGGAAGTAATTAGTGGGGAGAGAAGCAAGAAGTAGAGGCAAGGAAGAAACTAGCAAGGTGAGAGTAGAATGGGGAAAGGAGTCAATAAGAAGAGAGTA
The DNA here is from genome assembly GCA_963574655.1 of Perodicticus potto. NCBI lineage: Eukaryota > Metazoa > Chordata > Mammalia > Primates > Lorisidae > Perodicticus > Perodicticus potto. The sequence continues at coordinate 15,030 of CAUYRH010181980.1, read as the reverse complement.
GAAGCGGGGAAAGAGGCAAGCAGGAAGAAAGAAGAAGGAACATGACCCTTTCTGTAACTGGCTGAGGGGAGGGGAAAGGAGTTAATTTTGGAGTTTTAGCTATTACATGTGACTGAACATTTTAATTACTGAATGGATACTGGACTTGTGACTTAATGCATTGATAAGAGTATATATTACCTAAGAATTAAGGAGGAAGCCATGGGACATATTTACATTTTCATCTAGAAGCAGAGGAAAAATGCTTCCACTGAATAAAGTTTGAAGAAGTTGTGGGATACCAAAGGGGTATTTTTTATGCATAAGTCTTGTTCAAAATATGGTTTTCATATATGTATGTGTGGGCATAGGGAAAATCTGGCACAATAGAATCCAAACAACTAACAATGATTCTCTAAGACAGTGGTGCTCAACCTTCCTAATGCCGCAATGTATTTTCATTGTTAAAAAGGGGTTGCAACCAAAATAAAAGGGGGGAGGGGTTGCAACTCACAGGTTGAGAACTGCTGCTCTAAGAGGTACAATTCTTTCCTTATGCATTTCCATGTTATATGACTATTTTACCTTAAGCAAGTATTAGTCTTATTACTTTAAGCAAAAGATTAAAAATAAGAATAAATATTTTTAAGTAAAAAAGTAACTGGCATTATAATAGAATAATCCACAGATGAGTTTTGTAAGGGCATGGACACAGACCTGCCTTCTTTAAGGATGGTCATTTCTCTATCTCCCACAGCTGAACACACATCTTTCTCTGATATTTCTTATTCTCTATCCATACTCAATCATAAATATTCCTGAATGATTTCTTCTTTCTCCCACATCTGAACACAGGCCTTTCTCTGATAATTCTTATTCTCTATCCACATTCAGCCATGGATACTCCTGAATGATTTTTACTTTTTATGAATACCATGTTTTAAAATATTTTCCCTGCTCTTGGATTCTTGTCTTTTTAATCTTTCCCCTTGTTACGTGGTCATACTTGAAAACTTTCAATGCTGCATATACCTTGTACACATCACTGTCAGTTTTACTCAACAATTTATTATGCAACAATTTCTTTTTGAAAGCATAGAGAATATTGGAAAATATTTGTATGTTCTGAATTTCTTTTAGATGGGAAAAACCAACCTGAAGTAAAAAAGTCAACTCTAAACCAGAATATTTCTGATGGAAATCAAACCCATGACATGATAATGGAGAGACTAACAGGAGACAGTTTCTGGTACTCCATCTTAGGAGGACTCTGGGACTTCGATTACCAATTAGAGTTTAACCAAGAAAACGAGCAGAAACATTTAGGACAACTATCTTTCACTCACAAGAAGATCACTCAGGAGAGAACCCTTGAATGCAATAAATTTACAGAAAACTATAATCTGAACTCAAACCTTATGCATCCAAGAACTACTTCAATTAAAATACCTCTTAGTTTTGACACACAAAGAAATAGCATCAAACATTCAGACTTGATTTATTATCAGGGAAATTATATAAGAGAGAAGCCCTATGAACATAACAAATGTGGAAAAATCTTCAATCAACATATTCTTCTTACTAATCATATTCATACCAGGGAGAAACCCAGTGAATGTGAGAAGACCTTCAGCCACAACTCATCTCTTACACAACCTCAGATAGTCCTTACAGGAGAAAAGCCCTATAAGTGTGATGAATGTGGAAAAAGATTCAGTCAGAGGATACATCTTATTCAGCATCAGAGAATTCACACAGGAGAAAAACCTTTTATATGCAATGAATGTGGGAAAGCCTTTCGTCAACATTCATCTTTTACTCAACATCTGAGAATTCATACTGGAGAGAAGCCCTATAAATGCAACCAATGTGGTAAAGCCTTTAGCCGTATCACATCCCTTACTGAACATTATAGACTTCATACTGGAGAGAAGCCTTATGAATGTAGTTTTTGTGGCAAAGCCTTCAGCCAGAGAACACATCTTAATCAACACGAGAGAACTCATACAGGAGAGAAACCCTATAAATGTAATGAATGTGGGAAAGCCTTTAGCCAGAGTGCACACCTTAATCAACATGGGAAAATCCATATTCGGGAGAAACTAAGTGAATATACGTATGACAAAACCTTAAGCCATAGTCCTTCTTTTATTAAGCAACACATAACTCATGATAGAGAAAACCATATGAATTTATAAATGTGGGAAATTTTTTATCCCATTCAATATATTATTCATAGTAGAGAAAAAGCTTATAAATAAACGTTTACTGCTTAGAAACCAAAAAATTGAGACCATAAACTAGCAGCATATTCCCAGGAGGGGTTATAAATAGTGAAAATAACTGATTTTATAAATAAAATTATATTGGAAGTAATGTTCTAAATCTGATTTTAGAAACTTTTTTAAAGAAATAAGCAGAAATTCTGAAGGCAATAACTTGTAATTATTTACCTGTAATTCACCTGTACGTTTTTGGTATCAGGTTTTTAAATATCATATAAACATTGATTATTCAAGGCAATGCTATAGTGCAGCCAGTCACATAAACTTGAAATAAACATGAAAGAGCAGTAACTTATGTTATTTGTGTACTTACTTTCATTTTTACCATATCTGTTATTACTCGATATTTTTTATAAAGGGACTCAGGAGTTTTAGCCTTCTAGGTAATATTATTCAGCATATAAAACTCATAATTTAGTTTTTTTTTTAATCAGGCATTACCTAGGAACAGGTAATGAAGAGAGGGAGTCTCACAATTTATTTTTATATACTAATTATATTCTGTTTTCCATCAAAATAAATATATAACTTTTGAAATTAGAAACATTCACTGATGTACCACCCAGAACTTGTATACCATCATTTGAGAAACAATGTGATAGGATAAAGTAATATTCTGTTGTTCTTTTAGCAATCCTTGCATTATTTTCTTCAAATGAATCCTAGGATCACTTTGAGAAGAGTCTTAGAAAGGACTGAGGGGCATATTGATGAACTTTGAAAAACTGATTCAGAGAAGTCTGCTTTTCTGTCTTTTTTATTTTGGTTTTAAATTTCCCTATGGCAAACATAGATTTTTGTCTTAAAAGTATTTTATCATATTTGTAGTTTGTATCCCATTTTTGTGTAATGACCAGAGGCTAAGAAGCCCCATGCCACCCTACCCCACTGTGAAAGATGGAAGAGTAAAGAACTATTCCAGAGGTTGAGCTATGGTGACATATTGAGGCTTAGAACCTCAATATGCTTTACTGGCTTACGTAAAAAACTAAAGAAGTAATATAATTGGGTTAATAATTCATTTGGTGAAATATATATAATAACTTCCTACGAAAATAATTTAAGGAGATTTAACTGACTTTTGTGATTACTGCCTTGTTTGACAGAAGTCGCGTTTGATGTTACAAAGGATTATAAATATAAACTATCATAAACTGTGAGTAGCTGCAAATATGGGGATGCTTCAGTTTCTTGGTTTTAGGGTTTTCTCTCAGTCTTCTCGGACATGGCTAAAGAAACCATGAGTGCAGCCCTCTTGTTTTCTTACCTTTCTCGTAACACATCTCCCAGCTCTAGATTTTCCTGATTTCTCTCTCCTAGTGAAAGGCCTGGATTTTGTAGTCCTTGAGTCAAAAATGAAATGATTTAAAGGCTTTTAAAAATTAAAACATGCCTGTGGTTCAGGAAGTAGGGTGCCGGCCCCATATACCAAGGGCGGCGAATTCAAACCCAGCCCCGCCAAACTGCAACAAAAAATAGCTGGGCAATGTGGCTGGCACTGGTAGCCCCAGCTACTCGGGAGGCTGAGGCAAGAGAATCGCCTAAACCCAAGAGCTGGAGGTTACTGTGAGTTGTGATGCCACAGCATTCTACTGAGGGTAGCAAAGTGAGACTCTGTCTCTAATAAAAAATAAATAAATAAATAAAAATTAAAACAGTAAAAGCCAAAAAAGTAACTCATTTCATCACACAAGTTAAATCTTTTAAAGTGTGTTTATGTCCTACACAACAGTGGTTGTAAAACAGTAAGACCTTGAATTACTATAGACAGGGAGGATTTCAAATAGTGTTTTGTACAATAGCAATCAATTTTCAGGGAAGATCAATTCTGGAAGTATCTTCAGAAGGCAGGGTATAGAGAACTCAGAATTCTGGATGGGAGAGAGTGAGCCAAGGTGAAGTCTCAGACAACAGAAGTTATGTATTAAAAGAAGTAATGATTAGCCAGGCACAGTGGCTCATGCCTGTAATTCTAGCACTTTGGGAGGCTGAGGCAGATAGATGGCTTTAGCTCGGGAGTTTAAGACCACCCTGAGCAAGAACAAGACCCCATCTCTACTAAAAATAGAAAACTAGCTGTAGTGGGCACCTATAGTCCCAGCTACTTGGAATGCTGAGGCAAGAGGATCACTTGAGCCCAGAAGTTTGAGGTTGTAGTGAGCTATAATATCATTGTACTCTACCCAGGGCGACAGAATGAGACACTGTCTCAAAAAAAAAAAAAAAAAAAAAAAAGGTAATGATTACCTACAGTTGATCAAAGACTAATTTTGCAATCAGAAAAAAGCTTGAACATAACAGAGTTCTAGGGGCTCTAGTACAAGACAGTGTATCTTAGCATAGGTAAAAAAAATAAAAATAAGAACAGTGTGGGATTTTCAGAAGAGGATCAGCAGAACTCAGTACCAGAATAGAGGTGTCTGGACTGAACCAGACCATGGTTGGCCAAGGATTTTCACCAATTCTTCATAAACAGGAATTATAAATTAGAATCCTCTTATATATTCCTTAGTGTCGTGCATTATTATATTTGTGTAGATTCATTCTCATGTTGTCTTTTTCGTTTCTTTTAAACACTGACTTAAGATTTAAATATATCATTAATTCATTAATTTGCCCACAAAATGAAAATTTTAAGAATTTAAAAATAATGAACATTTCATTAAAATCAACCTAAAATGTCAGAGTCTATTAAATGTTTTAAATACTTTAAGAAACAGAAAAGACACACCCAGAACATCACCATAATTATACCAAAACCAATTATAAATATGTTAACCCCATGGATTTAATTTTTTAATTTTTTTTCTTATCCTCATTTCAACACTGTCCCAGGGTCCTAATTTTCTGTTTCTAGATTTAGGTTGTTATACCATGTACTCTTTATGCCTTCCTCAAGTTTCAGTCATCTTACCAGACTCAAAATAGTAATACCTTCTTAGACGAACTAAGTTGCATTAGCAACAAGCTGATCCTTGGGTTGTCCATAAGACCTACTTTCACCGACCAAATGACTTTTCTTGGGTTCCCTTTTATAACAAAACAACACTAGTTTTATCATGGGACATTTTAAGATTATAGATTTAAAATTTTTGAGATTTGAACTTCTTTTTTCTTTCTTTTTTTTTTTTTTTGAGACCAGTCTCTTTGTGTCGCCTTCGGTAGAGTGCTGTGGCATCATCACAGCTCACAGCAACCACCAACCCTTGGGCTTAAGTGATTCTCTTGCCTCAGCCTCCTAAGTAGCTGGGACTACAGGCGGCCACATCAACCACTGGCTATTTTTGGTTGCATTTGTCATTGTTTAGCAGGCTCAGGCCAGGCTCGAATCCTCCACCTTCAGTGCATGTGACCAGTGCCCTTACTCACTGAGCTACGGGTGCTGAGCCAAGATCCAAACTTTTCTAAAAACCATCTGCCCATTGTCTGTCATCTTAGTAAAATGATCTTATTGGCTAGTATTATTTAAAGTCTTTATATACCTTATTGGTATAATTAATAAGGCCATTCAGCTTCTTCCTAAATAATGCAGTTTTTGTAGTCAGTTTTCCATTTAACTACTTTATCATTTTGAAACGCTGTTGAATCCTCCTTCTACTTTGTTATTATTGTATGTGATCGTTAGAACTGATTAAATATTGAGCCATCTTTCTCCTTTGTCTAAGTAACCATTCAGTTCTTCCTGTTTCTTGATATGTTCTCGACTTTTCCCAGAATTACTTGGCTTACCCAGAACTTAACAAGAAAAATACATATTTTTATGATGAATAATGGATTACACATAGCATATTATAATCATCCTTTTATTTTACAAATGCATTTTAACACATTTAAATATGTTAACTTTGCTCTTGAGTGTCTTTATGAACACTTGGTTGCTTATGTACTCATCTAGTTCCAATTAACCATTGGGTTTTTTTATTCTCTAATTAAAGCTTTAATTAAAAAACAGTATAACGTAAGTTAAATTGAAATAAACCCCAGTAAATATTTAAAATTAGATGTATCTAATTTTCTTAAGCTCTTCAAATATCCAATGTAGCTTTCTTTCTTTCTTTTTTTGAGACAGTCTCACTTTGTCATCCCCAGTAGAGTGCCAGGGAGTCATAGCTCACAGCAACCTCAGACTCTTGGGCTCAAGCAATTATTTTGCCTCAGCCTCCCAGGTAGCTGGTACTACAGGCACCTGCCACAATGCCTGGCTATTTTTAGAGATGAGGTCTTGCTCTGGTTCAGGCTGGTCTCGAACTCATGAGCTCAAGTGATTCACCTATCTTGGCCTCCCAGAGTGCTAGGATTACAGGCATGCGCCACCGTGCCTGAACTCACTGAAGGTTTTTTAAAGTTAAAATATTACATTAAGGAACATTAAACAAGTGCATAATTTTAAAAGTCATGTAACACTAAAAAAATAGCATTTCTCTACTCTATCTCCTGCTAAATGCAACTCCCCAGAAGCAACAAACTGTGAACTTTTTTTTTTTTGAGACAAAGTCTCAAGTTGTTGCCCTGGGTAGAGTGCTGTGGCATCATAGCTCACAGCAACCTCAAACTCTTGGGCTCAAGAGATCCTCTTGCCTAACTTTTTCTATTTTTAGTGAGATGGGGGGGTGTCTCACTTTGCTCAGGCTGGTCTCAAACTTGTGAGCTCAAGCAGTCCACCCGCCTCAGCCTCTCAGAGTGCTAGGATTAACCATTGTTTTTTAATGCTCAAATCATGACATCTTAATAGAGCCAATGGAAGCTCCATTAAGCTAGCTTCTTTTAATAACTCTTAGCATTATTATTATTATTCCTAAAACCACTCTCGTTTTTAAAGATGTTCCAAGTCCATCCTGAATTTTTTCTTGCTCTAAGACATGAGATTAGCTACCTTCTCCACCTCCTGCCCAAAGAGTTCAAATTTATTTTAGTGGAGAATAGTAGCAAAAACCAAAATCTGGGCACTTGGATGTACATGACCATTGAAAGTGAGCAAAAATCCTGCTAGTATAGCTATTGCTTTAAGGCCACTTTTAATAGGAAGAGCTTAATAATTTGTCTTTTAAGACAAGACCATATTGTCTCACTGACTTTTCTAGTTTAGCATATGTGGGTATAACCTATTTGAAACATGATGGGGTTCCTTTATCACTGGGATAGTCACTTCCATTGACACAAATCATTTAAGTAACTTCACTTAAAATTGATTGCGTGTAAATCAGTACAACCTCTATGGAAAACGGCATGGAGCTTTCACAACTAAAAAGAGAACTGCTGGGCACCATGGCTCACACCTGTAATCCCAACATTTGGGAGGCCAAGGCGGATGAATTACCTCAGCTCAGAAGTTTGAGACCAGCCTGAGCCAGAGTGAGACCCCATCTCTAAAAATAGCTGGGCATTGTGGTGGGCACCTGTAGTCCTAACTACTGGAGTAGTCCCACCTACTCAGTCCCAGGCTGAGGCAAGAGAATTGCTCAAGCCCAAGAGTTTGAGGTTGCTGTGAGCTGTAATGCTACAGTACTCTACAGAGGGTTACAAAGTGAGACTCTGTCTCAATAAAATAATAATAATAATAAGAGAACTACCATTAAATCCAGCAATCGCACTACTGGGGATATACCCAAAGGAAAAGAAACATCAACAAGATACCTACAATTAGCATATGTGGTTGTATCATTTTAAACATGATGGAGTTTCCTTATGTTATGGTAGCACAAGTAACAATAGCAAAGACATGGAGTCAACCTAAGTATCCATCAACAATGACTAGATAAAGAAAGCATGTGTATGAACACCTGTATGTGTACGTGCACACACACATATACAGTGGAATAATATTCAGCCATAAAAAGATGGAAATCATGTCTTTTCCAGCAACATTAATGGAACTGGAGGCCATTATCTTAAGTGAAACAACTCAGAAAGTCAAATATCACATTTTGTCATTTCCAAGAGGGAGCTACGTAATGTGTACCTATGGACATAGAGTGTGGAATAATAGTCACTGGAGACTCAGCAGGGAGCAGGCAGAGAGGGGACGTATGAGAAATTATTTAATGGGTATAATGTACTCTATTCAGTTGATGGTTACACTAAAAGTCCAGACTTCACTACTACGTGATACAGTACATCCATGTAACAGAAGTGCACTTGTACTCCTTAAGTTTATACAAATAAAATTTGATCTCAGGATTCCTTTGAGAAGCTGTCAAATTTTTGTGTGAAAGCAAACTTCTAACTTCTTTTTTAAATTAAATTTTACACTCTTAATGGTAATATTCTTAAATGTATCACATGAGAATAGTATTGTGTGCTTGAGGGTAGGAGCAACCTATGATAGTATGCCTTCAGCAGCTCAGCAAGGTGCTTGCTTTGGCAGCACATGTACTAAAATTGGAATGATACAGAGAAGATTAGCATGGTCCTTGTGCAAGGATGACATTCAAATACGTGAAACATTCCATATTTTTTAAAAAATAGCTCAACAAGAAATTAAGTATCCTCTGGAAATCCTGATTTCCTTTATTGTCTATATTTTGCAAAAATAACTGGGTTCCTCAACATTTTAGGACTTCCTTAAAATTAGCTCTGACATACTTGCTCAATTAACTGAGTATTTTTATATTGAGTCTACGTTTCTATAAAGGATTGCATCCCCTGCCCCCAAATACAGAATTTCTGAAGCCCTGGATGGTGATTAGCTTCGTCTTCTGGGATTACAAAAGAAAAAGTTCTCTCCAATTTGTGTAGAAAAGTATTTGGAAAGCCGCAATGTAGGGACCCTAGAATTCTTAGATAGAGCTGAAGTAAGGAGCAAGTGATGGAGTAGGAATGGGTTGATTAATCCAACAGTGATATACAACATGGCAAAAGAAAAAACCTCTCAGTACTGAACATGTAGCAGAGAAATGTGACGTTTTAATATAGTAGAACCTCCATAGTGGACCACCTTCTTACACTGACCACCTCCTTAAGTTGACTTAACTTTCATAGCATGGGTCAGTATAGTAGGCCTAGTTCCTTATGTTGACCATCCCCATATGTTGACCAATTTTTATAGTCCGGTGGGTGGCCAACTTACAGAGGTTCTACTGCATATGCTTTTGAAGGATCCAACATGTAGTAATGAAAACTTACTTCAAGAAATAACCATTGGTCTTAAAAATCAGTTTAAAACAAAATCAAAAAATCCATTGAAAAAATGGGTAGAAGACATAGACAGTTGGCAAAAAAAGATACAGATCACCCTTAAATGTAGGAAAAATGCTCATCTTCACTCATAAGAGAAATGCAGATTAAAACTAAACTGAAATACCATTTCTTACCTTTCAAACTGGCAAAAATCCAAAATCTTGATAACAAACTCTGTTGGTAAAACTCTTAGGAAACAGGCACTGTTACACATTAGAGGTGGGAATGCAAAATGGCACAAACCCTATGGAAGAGAATTTGGCAACATCTAGCAAAATGTAATATCCAATTTTACCCTTTTGCCCAGCAAATCCATTCTAGAAATTTACTCTGAAGACAGCACATCTTACAATAAAATACATTTGCACAAGGTTATTCATTAAAAGAAGTGGTTACCACTAAATGCTCACACAAGAAAAATTAGCCCAAAACACTACTGTATATTCACATAGTAAAGTTCTGTGCAGTTGAAAAAGAACGAGGAAATTCAACTTGTTCAGTCAGCCCAAGGAACTAATTTAGAGTGCTTCTTTCAGGATATGTTAAGTGAAGAGGGAAAATATAAAACAGTATATATCAAATGTTGCTTTTTTGTAAGAAAGGAAAAAGAATATAAGGTATTGTATTTGATTATCTTTGCAAAATGAAATATAGGAGGGACAAAGCAAATTGTTTACCTGTGGGAAATGGGAACAAAGGCAAAAAGATTGGGGAGGAAATGAAGCTTCTCTGGGTTTTTTTTTTTGAGACAGAGTCTCAAGCTATCGCCCTGGATAGAGTACTGTGGCATCACAGCTGACAGCAACCTCCAACTCCTGGGCTCAAGCGAGTCTCCTCCCTCAGCCTCCCAAGTAGCTGGGATTACAGGCGCCCGCCACAACACCCGGCTATTTTTTTTTTGGCTGCAGCCGTCATTTTTGTTTGGCGGGCCTAGGCTGGATTAGAACCCGCCAGCTCAGGTGTATGTGGCTGGTGCCTTAGCCGCTTGAGCCACAGGCACCGAACCCTCGGGTTTTTTGTTTTGTTTTTTTTTAAGTTTTGATTTTTGACGCATTTTAATTTACACATTCAAAAATAAGATTAAATTTTAAAAGGCAGGTTTTTTCTATTCTTGAATACAAAATGGTATTCAAACGGATATAAATGAACCTACTTATATAAAATATTGATAGCATAGTCACACAGATGAAAAAATAATTCAAGAAATTTTTTAACAGTGTTCTCATTGAATAAGGACAAAAAGAACTGAAAAAAATCTTGAGTATTACTTAGCAAGGATATTATCATTGTTATTCCAGACAGTATCATTATTATTATTCCAGAAGTATTTGCCACGTGCATATTGTAGGATTTAGCTTTAGTTATTGATGTTGCTGGGGTTGGGAGCAGGGTTATCACTGTGGAAGAAAGGAGATAGAAATATAGAGTTGGGGAAGGAAAAAAAGAAACCCATTGGTGTTTAGAAGTAGAGATGTATGTGTATTTCTTTTTTTTTCTTTTTTTTCTTTTTTTGAGGTAAAGTCTCATTATGTCACCCTCGGTAGAGTGCCATGGGGTCACAGCTCACAGCAACCTAACACTCTTGGGCTTAAGCGATTCTCTTGCCTCCACCTCCCAAGTAGCTGGGACTATAGGCACCCACCCCACACCCAGCTATTTTTTTTTGTTGTAGTTGTCATTGTTATTTAGTAGGCCCAGGCCGGGTTCAAACCTGCCTGCCTCATTGTATGTGGCCAGTGCCCTAACCACTGAGCTATGGGCACCCAGCCATAAAAGTGAGAAATTCCCAGTAGCAGGACACTCACTTGCATCCAGATCTTGGTTTCTAAGTACTATTCCACACTGAAATTTTACCTTGAAGAAACTTCTGATCCAATGGGCAGGGAAAGTATAGGTGAATTTGGATCATACTTTTGTACCAGAAATTAAGGAAATACATAAAAACTGATGGAGACTAGTGAAAAGGACACACATACATGTAAGCTTTTAAAGAATCTCAAAACTTGAACTTCAAAATGGATGACGGAAGCAAATGATTACATAAAAATCCATGAGTCCATACAGTTACACAATAAAAGCTTAAACTTTTCTTTTTAATTTTTTAATTTTTTAATTTTTATTTTTTTAGAGACAGAGTCTCACTCTGTCACCCTTGGTAGAGTGTTGTGGCGTCACACAGCTCATAGCAACCTCCAGCTCCTGGGCTTAGGCGAGTCTCTTGCCTTAGCCTTCCAAGTAGCTGGGACTACAGGCGCCCACCACAACACCCAGCTATTTTTTTTTTTTCAGTTGTTGTAACATTTGGCCAGGGCCAGGCTTGAACCCGCCACCCTCGGTATATGGGACCGGCACCCTACACACTGAGCCACTGGCGCCACCCGAAAAGCTTAAACTTTTAAAAGGTGTGTGTACAACAGCATACAATAGAGAAACATATTACGTGAAGAAGCCTGTTTTATATGAAGTGTGTCCCCATTTATATGAAGTTCTAGAATAGGCAATGTTAATGTACACAGGTAGAAATTAGATCAGCTGGCTCAGCGTCTGTGGTTCAACGGGCTAAGGCGCCAGCCATGTACACCTGAGCTGGCAGGTTCGAATCCAGCCCGGACCCGCCAAACAACAATGACGGCTGCAACCAAAAAAATGGCCGGGCATTGTGGCGGGCACCTGTGGTCCCAGCTACTTGGGAGGCGGAGGCAGGAGACTGGCTTGAGCCCAGGAATTGGAGGAGGTTGCTGTGAGCTGTGATGCCATGGCACTCTATCCAGGGTGACAGTTTGAGGCTCTGTCTCAAAAAAAAGCAAAAAAGAAGTTAGATCAGCTGTTGCTTCTATATGGGAAGGGTTGACGAGGGAGGAACATAAGGGAACTTTGGAATTTATCTTCATAGGAGTCTGGGTCACGTGGGAACACTTAAATGGATACATACATTTCACTGTATATGGATTATATCACAATTTAAAAAATTTAATGTGATGTGGAGGAAAGGGAAAACTATTCTTTACAAGAGAATACCAACCAAAAATGTAGTAGGAATGATAGAAAAAATCACCATTTTATAACAACATGGCAATAACTGATTGAGGCAAGAAATCACTGGATGCTAAAATCACTGGCTAAAAGTTTGTTTGGAGAACAGGACATTTAATTTCAAAATCATCTTCTCAGCAATTATTTACAAAGGGAATTACAGTGGAGAAATATGGCAGACACTGCCTTTGCTAAAGATTAACTTAATAGCAGAAATGGGGCACACTTCCATGTGCCTTTTGGGTTTGCTTTTTTGGGGAAGGGGTTGTTGTTGTTTGTTTTCGAGACAGAGTTTTATTCTGTCACCCTAAGTAGACTGCTATGGTGTCATCATAGCTCACAGCAACCTCAAACTCTTGGACTTGAGCAATCAATCCTCTTGCTCAGTCTCCCAAGTAGCTGGAACTACAGGTGCCCTCCATGACACCCAGGTGACTTTTGATATGATACACTGAAAAAGACACATCACATGAATATTCCTGCCAAGAATATTAACCTGAATTCAAACATGAGGAAACTGTCAAAGCCAAATTGAGAAACAGTTAGCTGGGATTCTTTAAATGTCAGTGTCATTAAAGAAGAACAGACTGAGAGACTGTTCTAGAGTAAAGGAGAATTAAGAGCATGACAACTAAAAGGAATGCATATTCCTTGGTCAGATCACAGATCAATTTAAACTATAAAGGACATTACTGGGATGATTGAGAAATTGTGGCTGTGTACTATATGTTAGATAGTATTATATGAATGTGAAATTTCTTGCTTGTGATAATTTTACTATAGTGATATAGAAGACTGTCCTTGTTCTTAGAAGAAAGATACAAGATGAGTGGAGTACAGTAAAACCTGTTTAAGTTGACCACCCAAGGGACTATAACAAACTGGCCAACATACAGAGGTGGTCAACATAAGGGGCTAGGCCTCCTATGCTGATACATACATGTATGCGTGTCTAGTCTATGAAAATTAGGTTAAAACTTAAGGAGATGATCTCGGTAGGGGTCAACTATGGAAGCTCTGCTGTCTGCAACTAACTCTCAGTCTAAAAGAATACATATCACACATATGCACATATATTACACACACATATATCAAGTGATTGTGTATATGTATCTTAAGAGAAAGCATGGCAAAATATTAACAATTGATGCATATCTGAGTGAAGGATTTTGGCTGCTTATTGGACTATGGAAAAATTTTCTGGCTCAGCACCTGTGGCTCAACAGGCTAAGGTGCAAGCCATGTACACCTGAGCTGGCGGGTTCGAATCCAGCCCGGGCCCACCAAACAACAATGACGGCTGCAACCAAAAAATGGCTGGGTGTTGTGGCAGGCGCCTGTAAGTCCCAGCTACTTGAATTGGAGGTTGCTGATGTGAGCTGTGATGCCACGGCACTCTGTCCAGGGTGACAGCTTGTGGCTCTGTCTCAAAAAAAAAAAAAAGAAAAATTTTCTATGGTTTTAAAATTTTTTTAATAAAAAGTTGATTTTAAAAAGGCAATATTCAGGGGCAGCACCTGTGGCTCAGTGGGCAGGGTGACAGCCCCATGTACCAAGGGTGGTGGGTTCAAACCCAGCCCCAGCCAAACTGCAACAACAACAACAAAATAACCAGGTGTTGTGGCGGGCGCCTATAGTCCCGGCTACTTAGGAGGGTGAGGCACAGGAATCACCTAAGCCCAGGAATTGGAGGTTGCTGTGAGCAGTGTGATGACACGGCCCTCTACCAAGGGCAAAGTGAAACTCTGTCTCTACAAAAAAAAAAAACAAAAAACTGGTTTCTTATACCCTCAATGAATCCCCAAACAATAAAACAAACAAAGAAACAAACAAAATGGTTAAAAAGGCAATATTCATTGAATCTTAAAATGGGTCCCCCCAAAAAGAGTTAGGAGATGAACTGTTTGTCCTCATAATAATCTCATCTTTTCATTGTGACTTCTTTTTTTTTTGAGACAGAGCCTCAAGCTGTCACATGGATAGAGTGCCGTGGCATCACAGCTCACAGCAACCTCCAATTCCTGGGCTAAAGCGAGTCTCTTGCCTCCACCTCCCAAGTAGCTGAGACTACAGGCGTCCGCCACAACACCCGGCCATTTTTTGGTTGCAGCCGTCATTGTTGTTTGGCAGGCCCAGGCTGGATTCATAGCCGCCAGCTCAGGTGTACGTGGCTGGCGCCTTAGCCCGTTGAGCCACAGGCGCCAAGCCTCATTGTGACTTCTTATAACACAGTATCTTGTAGTAAGCACCAAAATGTTTCTAAATCGATCTCAACCTCCAAGTATTCTAAGAAAAAAATACATATATATTACTTGGGTCCATATGTGGTACCCCTATAGTCAGGATTAGATAATTAGATGAACACTTTCATTATATAATTCTAACATTTTTTTCTAAGAGAAATGTGAAAACAAAACTTTTTTTTTTTTTTTTTTTTTTTTGAGACAGAGCCTCAAGCTGTCATCCTGGATAGAGGGCTGTGGCATCACAGCTCACAGCAACCTCCAATTCCTGGGCTCAAGCGAGTCTCCTGCCTCCGCCTCCCAAGTAGCTGGGA